>JARJDZ010006925.1:0-96927 GCA_030264555.1 Aleochara sp. GC000083
GTTTGTAGCGTAAAAAGTGATATCAAATTCTTAAAATCGCTCGAGTTTTCAAAATTTTTCATATCTCCGAAACTAATGGACCGATTTCGATGATTCAGAGGGCATTTACCATATTTTGAAGAAAAAATAACAATGATCATGGTCTCCAATTCGTGCGGGAATCGGAGAGACCAAAACGTAAAAATTGGGGTCCTAAAATTGCAAAATTTTCACTTTTTTTCGCCTCTTTAACTGCGTATAACTTTTAAACGGTTGGATCAATTGTAATTAATGTTTATATCAAATTGTAGGTTTTGACGAGTACTTACCAAAAATCTATGGGTTCATGCCCTTTTGGCTTCTGGGAGACCAGAAATCGCGTTCGAAGAAAAAAATTGAAAAAAAAGTTTGTAGCGTAAAAAGTGATATCAAATTCTTAAAATTGCTCGAGTTTTCAAAATTTTTCATATCTCCGAAACTAATGGGCCGATTTCGATAATTCAAAGGGCATTTAACATATTGTCACGAAAAAATAACAATGATCATGGTCTCCAATTCGTGCGGGAATCGGAAATACCAAAACGTAAAAATTGGGGTCCTAAAATTGCAGAATTTTCGCTTTTCTTCGCGTCTTCAACTGCCTATAACTTATAAACGGATGGACCAATTGAACTAAACTTAGAAGCAAATTGTAGGTCTTGATGAGCACTTTCCAAAAATGTACGGGTTCATGCCCTTTTGGCAAAGGGGAGCCTAGAAATCGCGTTCGAAGAAAAAAAAGTAAAAAAAAATTGTAGGGTAAAAAGTAACATGAAATTCTTAAAATCGCCTCAGTTTTCATAAATTTTCATATCTTCGGAACTGGACCGATTTGGATGATTGAAATGGTTTATACTATATTTTGACAAAGAAATAACAATGGTTATCATCCAGAATTCACGCGGGACTCAGAAATAGCTGATACTAAAAAATGGCGACCTAAAAACGCAAAATTTTCGCTTTTTTCCACTTTTAACTGTATAACAGCCAGGGGCCCCGGGTCACCAGTTATAAAACTATTTTGACTGACTTGAAAAGTAATGCAACCACATTTGTAATTTAAATTATGCTGTAATGAAACCATATTGCTCCACGTTGCAAATATAATTAACGTATGTTATGTCAACGTGCCTGTACATTAATTGAATATTATTAAAATTTCCAACTATAATTTTGCTTTATTCTATGCCATAACATGACACAATAGAAATTGCATCATTAGGGAATATAATTTAATAATGATAATTAGTGATTGGCACAACCCAAGAGCGCGTAATCAGTACCAAAGTAATAATGATTACTAGATAATAAAACCTTTAAGGGGGCATCGCGTTCTAATTGCTGCGTGTCCTTAATGCGTCAGCTTCTTCAACGGACACATTGGACCTCCGGAAGGAAGGCGAATAACGACAATGGTACGCGATATATCTTTGCACATTAAAGGGCTTTTCGTTTTTCGCACGTCCACCATATTGGGGTACGACACGGAGGCGGCAAGTGAAGTCCTGCCTCCGGCAGAGGACTTCACTTCGAGGTACTTCGGGACCTGCGACAATTGATATATTTAATTCATTTAAAAGTTCCATTAGACCGAAGGCTGGTCCTTAGTTAATAACGTTGAAGGGTACAAAGTGTCGGGCGAAGAGCATGTTTCCTCGTACGCGATACAAGCTCAGGGGCGAAGAAACATAAAAGCGCGCAAGGAGGACGCTGTTCAACTTCAACTTCACACGACGTCTTCGAGCCCATCGTTGCCCATTCTGGATGGGCGTGAGCGAGGCAGCTGGAACATTGCGTTTTATTTATGTAGAGAGAGGCGGCAGTGCACAAAAGCGGAGGAATTAGTCAGGCATGAGGAAAGCAAAGCCGTTGTTGCAATTGCTTCATGGCGGAGATGGTGCCATAGAAGCTTTTCTATGGATATCTCTGAGGATGCGCTTGCTCCACGTCCGGGAGTTGTGTGGGTGTAGGCCGGTCCTGTTTGGAAAATTAATTAAGTTATCTGCAAAGTCGTTGGCGCTACCTCGTTCACCCCCGTTCCATCCACTCGAAATTGTTTCTTTTCAGCGCTCTTTCCTTTCAACGTCGAGGAACGGCTTTCAGCGCAATGCGATACGAGCGATGCGTTTCATCGCATCATAATACAATTGTCACTGTTAATTGATTTTTTCCGCCGCCCCCATTCCTAACGAGTGGAGGCGACTGATTGTCCTTCCTCTTTAACGCATCCAAATGCACTTCATAATTGTACGTCAGCTCCGTTCTCCGGCGAAGAGAAGAGGCGGAATTTCAATGTGATATTAATTTTCCCTGCAATTAATTATTAAGTGAAGATATTTTTGGTCGAATTTCGACGCGGAAATTGCCCGAGTTTGAGAGTGCGAGGCTGAACGTCAAACAAAAGTTTGTGCATGTGATAAATGGCAATAAAGTCACTGATAGATCTATGGATAAACTGGCTGGTGGAAAGTTAACGTTGATTCACACGCCACAAGGCACGCCGTACACAAGTTGGTCGTGGAAATGTGCGAAGGACTTGACGGCGGCCCTCGGAACAAGCCCAGGAAGATAGAGGTGCACGGGAAAATTTGCATATGTTTTGAGCCAATATTAATTGCCAGCGTCGTTATTAATTACGTTGGGCCGTTAGTTTTTAGGTAAATATAACCCACCCACACTTCCATCTCACACCAACGACCATGGTGCAGCCGGACCGAGCAGCAACTATGGTGGATGGTTGAAATGCATTTTGCATAAATCTAGAAATTACAATGGCACGAAACATACCGCTGCCCACACTGTTCTGCCGCCTCCCGCGCGCTCGTATTGTATGCAACGAGTAAAGGATTGCAAAGTGAAACCGATAAGAACCTTCCATTCAGTGTCCCTTGTTACGACGTTACAGCAAACAATCCATACCCACAATACAACCCGAAGCGATAAATTACTCGCGGAATATTTTTAGCCCGCCACAATTAGCATTAGATAAGATAACGTTACGTTTAATAGAGAAATACGTAAACATCGAAACCGAGCGCAAAAAAGCGGCCGCCCGAATTGAAAGAACATGATGTCGAAACATATAAACTTTGCATATTTTATGCAGATTATGCGAGAGCCGCCCGCACAAACGAACTCGTTCCGCCAACAGCAACAACAACAAGAGCACGCTGCTTGAATGTAATCATTACATTCAGCAATCTTTGGCGAGTGCTCCGGCTTTCATATTTTAATACGTTTTCATTTTGATGCAATTTAAGGGGCGCATTGTCAGCGCTCAAACTCGGATGAACTTTGCGCGCTTAAAAAGTATGACGAAGTAGTAAACTAGAAACAAGAGAGGGGTCTTCAACGAGTCAAGAACAAAGTTGC
This sequence comes from Aleochara sp. GC000083, assembly GCA_030264555.1. Taxonomy (NCBI): domain Eukaryota; kingdom Metazoa; phylum Arthropoda; class Insecta; order Coleoptera; family Staphylinidae; genus Aleochara; species Aleochara sp. GC000083. Next base: position 3,391 of record JARJDZ010006925.1, read on the forward strand.
GCGCATTTTGCCTATTTTTTCGGTGATAAGCTGTCTCATATTTATTAAAAACGTTTTGTGCTTTATATTAAGAAAGTTTCGGCTCGTAAATTTAGGTCAGTCCTATATCTAACTTATGTAGGTAAAAATTCGGTGTGATTCTACACGTGTACGACGAGGTATAAACATGAAAAGTTGGTCAATTTGCAAAGTTGAATATTCAGTACTACGTTGTCTTTTTAATGGTAGTAAATGATTTTAGTTCGTTTGACTAAACGGTTCTGAATAATTTTCTAAATGTCTAATTTTTTTTTGAATTTCTGTTTCGAAAATAAGTGTTTTAGCATGCACTAATTGAAATATCCTTTTTGTGTCGATTTGTAGTCTCACTCAGGAATGAATTGTAGCTTAGCAGCTGACAATAAAATGCGAGCGCAATGCGGGAGCAGAGATCGATTTAATTTGCGCGAATAATTTGGCCGAAGGCATATCAGTGTCGATTCAACTATCGGTATGTGATACGCGCTTCTGATGCAAGCAGGCAAGCAAAACGAGGAGCGAATCCATCGAGAAGAGCACCGCGCACGCCAGTCTCATCAGAAACGATTGCGATTGCCGTCACCACCGGCTGGATGAATGTGGGTGCGGGTGTGTGCGGCTGGCCCATCGATGGATGTGGGTGTGGGCCGCCGCGAACCGAACGGCTGCTGGGGCACATCGAACAAACTTTTGATACGTGCGCGTTCGTTGAATGGTCGACCGGTTATTCAAGTCACGGTTCATGCCTCATCTCATTTCGGTCCTGTCCCGCTGCTGTCCGACTGCTATTGACCCGCTCCTCACCGCGCGCACCACGAATTGCTCCCCGATTCGCAGCACTCCGCCACCGCCGCCGCCGCCACCGCCACCACTAGTGTAGGGGCCACCGCGCTGAGCGAATACAACGCTCGCCACAAATCACAATTTAGTTATGGATTACGCGTACGCTCGACGGACGTTTCGCGATTACGATTATCCGTCGTAGCAGAACCAGTCGACCTCGACGCACACACCACGCCGCCAAACAACGCGATGGCGGTGGCGTTGTCGGCGGCGACGGATCCCGACAACAATGCCTTCGCCCCCAACAACGCATCGAACAAATATAATTCAAGCCTCAATAAATCGAGCAATTACACTAATTAACCAGCCAGCCAGAACAGGCCCATTTAGGGATAACGACGGGTCAACTCGTCCATCCATCGCTGGACGATTTGCGTCGATATGTGAAAAACGCCCCGAAACGCATGAGCCGTTCACAATTTATGTCCTCCCCGCCCACGCAAAACAGAAAACGACAAAAAATACTTGTTTCCTTATAAATGAAAAATAATGCAATAAAATATTCAATTTTACGGTGATCCTGCTGTAAAGGGCGCTCGTGTAATTCATCTGGATTAAGGAGCAGTTTCAATAATAAATTATATCACGCTCAAATATGTCTGCACTCGTTGCTACATGCTGATGGGGGGGGCGGCTTCTTTGCGATGTTCTTCTTAAACATACAAAGTTATATGCACTTCATGTATGACGCTTCATCAATCATCGCGAGTCCTGAAGGACTCTTCCGCGTCGAGCAAACGCCACAAATTTTATACGGAGCGTAAAGTAACACTTGAGAGAGTTTGTATGGTGGCATCAGCGAGCATAGCGCATAATTGTGGGCCTCATGATGATAATTATATTTTAATGAAGTTATTCGCACTAGCACTAGCTAGTCTAGCTTGCTGGTGTCAGCACCCTGATAGGGGCTGCATTAGCAAGAGGGCGGAATTCAGCTGAGGATTAAGTCCCAAAGTGAGTGCACGAGCGATGATACACACACAGACATTTACACCCTGTCACGGGTGTGATAAAACTGTTGATAATGTGCCCCATTGCCACACTGAGCAAAATCGTTCTGCAATTACAAGGCGAAACCCGAAAACGGCAATTCAACAACCCCGTTTGAGAATACTCAGAGACGCCGAGTTCACGCGTGCTTCACCACTTCAGCCCCCGATGGAGGCGGTGGTGCCAGTGGGGGGATGCCCGCGCTCACTCGTAGCATAATTTTCGCTAATTGTTTTTGGAGTTAAGTGGTCCATAAATTTCGGAAGCCAACTAACTTTTGTGTAACGAGGGGTTAAAACAAGTCGTTGAGTGTCGGCCGCGCACGCTCCTCGAGCTTTCCTCACGAACGCGCCCCCATCGAGATGCGGGGGCGGCTGCGAACGTTACTTGACCATCAGTGTCGAGCACTCGCTGATGTCCACTTTTTACTTCCGCCACCCACTTGGAAGCACACGGTGCTCCGGATGTGTCGATATAAGCGAGGGGGGCTATGCCGATCATCGTCCTTTTCGTCCTCAGAGCATGTCATGAACATCAACGTCCTTCCGAAATAATACATAAATCCTCTTAACGCGCGCGTGCGGCGTACGTGCAAAAATTCAACGCCATTGCCATGCTGCTTATGAAGGAGACGAACGCGCAAAAAATCACGGACAAATTTCATCTCATAAAGATTTTCGCTATGCTTCCTCCTCCACCTCCTCCGACCACCACCCTCAATGTCTTCCGTCTCTTCTCGCAGCAACAGCGGCAGGCGTTTTTCCTTCATCACGCTCGAATGCAACGAAACACGCCAGAAATATCTTCCCGAGTGTTCCCATAAGCGAAATGAATTCCGACATCAAGCATGTCTGTTTTTGCCGCCCCACACGCACTCTGCGAGGATACATGCAATTAATATTTTCCCATGTAATCTTACCACGACCAACAAAAAAACCAGTTTAATTATAATGTAATCCACCTAATCTCATATTGTTTATCTAATTTTCCCCGGACAGCCGGTAAGTTTACCATCCTACCAGAATGGAAGGATGAGGGTACGACCATATATCACAGCCCCCCACACAGACTCACACACGCAGCCATTATGGGAGTGTAGATGGCTCTGCTATTTGTAGAGTGTGGCACGAGTTCTTAACGTTTTTCCATAATATAAACGACAGGGGTTGTTAGAATCCCATTTTGTTGTTTTTTATTGCGCCGAATGGGTAAAGATAAACACACGCCGTTGCTGAGGCGCTACCGGAAACGAATGAGAGGAAAAACAAGACAGCGCGCCCGAATAACTGAAAGATGTGCGCCGAGCGAACGGGCGATACGCGAACGCTCGATTCCATCCAGGACGGAGAGGACGAGCAAGGACGAGGAAAAACAAAAGGATGAATGTAGGTTATAGTTCAATCTTACCCGATATATTCGAGGGCGCGTACGTGTTGTGCACGAAAGTATCAAAGTACCAATTGATACTGCAGGTCGAGCGGGAAAATCTAACGCGGGAAAAATTGTTTCCGAATTTCCGCGCAAGTTTTATTGCGTGCTCCATATTTGCATACGAGGACGATCCACCTCCGTGACGAGACAGATAAAAACAAATGAAACAAATTTCATGTTTATTGTAATACACCTGCTGCCCCTGAAGGTATTTTTGCTGCGTGCTTTTCGCAGAGGGCTATAATGTTTTACTACGTGTCGTAGGTCACACACTTTTCAGTTATTTCCTGTAACAATTCCTGCCTATGGATATTTCCAGAAGTGCAGGGGTTAAGTTATAACTGGGAAGTTTCAGAATTTGAGAATATACAAAAAGAAGAAAACAGAAAAACCCTTTTTTAGCTGCATGTTATCAGATTAGATCGAATGATTGTAACACCCATTTTCTGAGAATCCTTGGTCAAATTTTATACAAGCCAGGGATGATCTTCAGACTTCAGATTTTTTCTAATAAACATAATAGTAGAAATAAAAAGATTAATTTTGTAACCATCACAATACAGATTTGTTATCACAACATGCACAAAAGCATTCCCCAGCCAACCATCTTATCCGACTCACTTTAGAGCTTCTGACTATGATGTACAGCAACGACTTATAGTCGAAGCTCGTGCAGCATAATTAACAGCAATAACAACGAAGGGAGGAACAGGAGAAGCTTCACATAGACAGGAGGCAAATTTACGCCCACATTCAAACTATCCGAGGAGTCTGCAGAGGAACAGAACCCAGAAAGTCGGCAGCACCGAATTTCATGTACTTATAGCGGCAACAATCTAAAGTTGCGCTTAATAATAATTATATCTAGCCATAACTAAACCAAACTACATCACTGTCATTGTGCTCGCGTTCGCCTCGGCTTCACGATCGCGACCGCCACCGCCGCCTCCACCGCAGTCATTCACTCGGCGAAGAGCTCGAGGATTCATGTATGTATGTGCTCGAAGCTCCTTTGAAAAGTCTGACAACCGACACCCTAGAGCGCTTGACTCGCGCACCATCAGTCTCTAGTCCTTGAGTCCTTTAGTTTGGGCGCCGTGCGACAGGACTAGTCGTAAGGACCAAACCATAATGCAATCTCACTATGCGTGTGCACACACATAAATTTACTCGGGGAGACAAACTCTGGGAGTCTGGGAGTCTGAGCGCGCGTGCTTATCTGTCAGACACTTCGCTCATTCGCTCATTGTCACAATTGGATAGCGCCGTACTGATAATATCCTTATCACTATAGGGAGCCTTCTGTTCTGCGCACGAAGTAGAGCCACGTTCAATTCTGTAACTCCAAGGAATCTACAAACTCCGAATTATAACTACAACGTCTCAGAAATACATACTAAAATCTGGAATGGAGGTAATTTTCTTCTTTTTGGACGTGAGTCAAATTCACCGTACTATACAATTTCCTTCCGCGAAGAAGACTTTCAGTGTGTGAGGCAAATAAACCCGGGAATTTATTGTGTGCGGCGAAGAAGACGAAGCACGAAATAAAAGCGCGCGATTTCAATAAAAATAGACGTAAACTACACGTTACGTTTATTGATGCATGTTCAATGCCTTGCTAAAATATGCTAAATCGGTTATAACTGTCGATCTACATCAATGTCCCAAGCACATGCATTTTGCCGCCACCCGAAATTCTACTTCCCTTCTATCTATATACTCAACGCTAGCGAAGCGTTCGTTCCGCTCTCGACCGAGACGAGAGCCCATTTTCATTGGAGCGAACGTAAATTATAAACTTTTTTACTTCACAAGGGATAAAATTGGATATCTCCCCATCCGCGTACATGGATACCTATCGCAAGTCCTCCCTTTCACGTTTCCATCTCCTTCCATGTCTGAAAGATACTTGGAGCAGTTTACAAGAAAGACCTGACTGAGATTTTCATTGGCACGCTGAATTTCCTCCACCGGACGACTTTTTAGACTTTAAATCGCTTCTTCCGTGGATGCTAAAATTCTTTATGAAATAGACAATCAATTTCAAATTACTCCTAAGAGAAGAAATCTTATAAATCAAACCAGTGGAGAAGTAATTATGGGAGCAACATATTTTCTTGGATTTTTTTGCGTAGGTCGCTCAGTATCTTGACGTCTGGCATGTTCGAAAAATATAATTCGTTTCCCTCTTTAAACGCATTACTTAGTATTCATGAATCGTATTTGGCTAAAATCTGGCTTCGTTTCGGCCGAAGTCTCCGAAGAAGTCATGGGACTCCTCGCGCAAACTTTTTCCTTTCTGAACGGCGTGCACGCAGCGAATTTTCGTGGTTTTATCGAAGGTTATACTTTTTGGTCCCTGATAAGAATAAAAGTGTTAGCTTAGGAAGCGCGCTCGCTTACTCTTCCTGTAAGGAGGACAATGCGTGCTTTGAAGGCGCTTTATCCTGTAGACCCGGAGTATTCTCGTATCCCAACGGACGTTGCAAATGCGAGACGTACAGCAATCCCTGTTATCCTTGTGTTCCCGGGTCTAAGTCTGTATATGTGGGTGTATGCTAGTAACCCTTATTAACTTATTTAAATACACCCCAGACGTTGCTAGCAACTCCCGCTCTCTAATCTGTGCTGAGCCCCTCTGAGCGTTGGGCAAAGGAGCACGCAAAGGATAACAACAAATCAATTAATATTATAATTACACGTATCTCACATACTCGAGGTAGCTCTGGATGCAAATGGGAACAACACGCCAGGTTCGGGGGCAAGTGAATTAGCATGTAACATATTTACTCGGGCTTCGTCATAATTCAAATTTCGCACAAATTGATCGATAAATTGAGGTAGGATGGTAGAGTATGGTCTGCGCAGTCCTTTATCATTTACCCCCTATGTACTAGGACTATGTGTGCTAAGTGCTCCAACCATTATTCATCCTTCTATGGTCGCGCGCTCGCTGGCCTACGAGAGAAGTTTGTAATTTCAGTTGGTTTATCGAATAATTGATTAGCATAATCAGCAATTACACTCCAACAATAACTTCATCCTTACACAATTACAGACTGGCTGAGAGGACCCAACTTTATTGGTAATCGCTTTGCGAACGATATTTTGCTCATTACTTAGCGTCTAAATAATTCACGAAGAAGTCTAACGACATTTATAATTTATTCACGCCGATGAAATTATGGGCAGAATCCCAGTCTGAATAATTAAGGATTATTTTACTTATTTCATTGTGTGCGCTCACCACGATCGAGCCCGAATACAATTCATTTTTATCCTGGCTGAAGAAATTCATTTCGCTTGCCGTTCCAACTGTTTGAGTTTATTGTATCTTGTGGAGACACGCTCGTAGGCTTCATGCCTTTCTAATTTGAGCGTAGCATGATCGCATCCGCCTGAAATCGAGTAAATGGAGGAAAAAATTAATCTCTCGTTCTCGGTACATTATAATCATTGGGACAACCGACGGCGAAGACCTCGCGAACGGGAGGAAAGAAACGCAGAGGCGAAACATTTCTACCTCGACATGGTATAGTGGCATTGCGGTCTGGATGGAAGATGATGGCACAGTGTGAACGCGATTCTCTTAATAGCAGGATGAAGAACTACTTTTTTGTCTTCTAGACGCAAACACCGCAGCACCATTGTCCCTGGCAATCGAACTGGAACTGCGACCATTGCTGCTGTCTTGTCGCTGTTATTGTTGTTGTGGCTGCTGACAGAGTTCTGTCTTGTGTTACATCGCCGAGGCTCTCGCACGTTTCGTCCATTTGTATCCACATTAGAGCGAGCAGTCGGTGGTGTGTAAGAAGCACGACGAATAATTTTGTTTTATTTATTAATCCTTTTTTACTTTTTCGTTTTCTCGTCTTCGGCGCTTCCGTTGTATTTCTGATGGCGTACTCTTCGGATGCGGCAGCATTCATTGCGAAGGCTTACGTTACTCGTCGGCATCGAGTTAAACCGTGAAGTTCTGCGACCGCCAGTGAACGAGAAGAAGATGAAGGTGTACACGAGGAGAAATGTAACTTTAATGCTCTCCCATTGCAGGATTACTCAAAGGCGACGTTTTTGCACGGCGCATTATTTCATCATCAAAATCCACACGCCGAGAGATAAAAATAGAATTGTGCTCAATCAAATTATTCCTTCGAGCGTGGCCGTCGGAATAAAAATGTGCGCAAACGTAAATTTCATTTTTAAAATGCAATGACTGTAAATGTTGTTGTTACGATGCGAGTTTCGCGTCATCGGTAATGAAGTGCTTTGATAATAAAAAACCGAAAATTATGTTTCAGGGAGAAAACAATGAAAAAATATTTAATTGCATTGTGCGGTGCCAAATTTCCATCAAGCAAGGAATAATTTCGGCTGATTCCTTCGCTTCAAATAATAATAATAATATGGACAAACATTTGTTTGAATTTCGGTGCAATATGAAGGACGGGGAGATTTAGTACGAATGCGAAATGTGACGATAAACATTTCGAAATTTAATTGCGTTGGAATTACGCGCTCTGTGTCTCGTCCTTTAATATTAAGCCCCAGTCCTGAGGCGGCTCTGAGAAGAGCCTCCCAGGCAAAACCACCGCCACCGCTGTCATCCATCCACCCATCGTCGTGCGCTCTCCTCTTGAGCACGGATGGCAAACGAATGTCGTCGCATCAGGTATTTTCTAATTACGTCGCGCATAAATTAATCCACGCAGCCCTCAAAACGCAGAATTAATTTGAATCGACAAAATTCATGTTTCATTACAATTTCATAAGTCCTGCGAACGAGCAAGGAATGATACGTCTCAGGTTATGGACGTGTGGATGCTGTAGCTCACCGCGGACATGGTAATAAGTTTAAGGAAAAAGAAATGTACACGAGTAGTTTGCTACCACATTTGGCCATGGTTCGCCTGCCATCATGCGGTTGCGGAGAGCGAGCCATGTAGACCAAGACGGTTTGGTGCCGTTGGTGGCAAGCATCCAGAAGGAGGACGGAATGCAATTTATTCATGAGTAACTTACCTTATGTAAAGGCCTCTTGGCTTGCGATGGAGCCGTGCTACTTATACGACGTCGATATGTTCAGCATTCTATGTACGAGCGACAGTTTCTTTTCGACGGCGAACACGCCAACGCAAACGCAGCAAGCAAGCAACAACGCGGTCAGATCGTTACGCTCCGAAAAATTTATAAAGAACTTTGAATTATTTAGGAGTCTACGACGATGGGTAAACAATTCATGTTGGCAAATAGCCTCCGCATAGCGTCGTAAACAAATAAGTTCACCTCAAAAATATATTCAAGTTTGGCAATTAAATTTTACTTTATGGCAGTTTTTAAATGAATCAGGTGCTCAAAGTTTTTCTTATAACTTTATGATTTAGTTTTCGATTTTTAAAACTTATACAAATTTTAGAACCTGGTATAGTATTTTTTAAATATTGTAATTAACATTATTAATGATCTGTGTTTGATTCAAAATTGATTTCAGATTTATTAAAAATTGTCAAATTCATTTAACAGTAGTTCTCTCAACTATATTTTCAAGGAAGAGATTATTCACATGAACATCTTCAAAAACTGTAAGAAAATATTTTGAACACTTGAATCCAGATTTAACTATTGGCATGAGTATTTCCTGAAAGTCTCGTTATCGATTAAGTGTAATTATGCAGGAAACCTTCCATGCGAGTAAAACTTCCTTACCAGAAGAATTGGAAGGGGAGTCGTGGGCAAAATTAGTTTTTGTTAAACTAAGACGATGCAAACAACAAAACTATAGTACCATAGTGCGCATTTTAGTTATTCGAGTAGGATGCATGTTTTTCCTCAGGCGCAAGAAAGCGCTTTTCTTCCAACTCGTGAAAATACAGTGGAAAACACTGGAATTGTTGTGATCGTTGTTCCTCGTTCGCTTTTATTGGTTGTATCGCGCCCGCGTTCTAGCATGTAGTGCGCACAAACTACCAGCATTCGAAGCTAACACTACGTATATCTGGCAGGAGCAGTGGCAGCGATCGAGCGATGGCACGCAATACTTTTCCAAAGTGTAATATAATCCACACTAGTCGAGACCTCTATAAGACGGAACACGCTATCAAATATTTACGTAATTTATTGCGCAAATGTCCGCAGTGCTTGTTTTAATACGTGCACTTATACGCGTTCCTGCAGGATTTATACCTTCCTCTCCATCGAATTCAAGACGCAACAATGAAGGCGGATCGAACACAGAAATCCGATGTAGATTTGCCAAAACTGTGGCAATCCAAACGCATGTCTTGGCTGTAAGGATAAGAAGTGCGGCAGCAAATGAAGAAAGACGATGGGCGAAATTAGATAAGCAGTGGAGGAAAATTACCAACACATTGTTGTCTTATAAAGTAATTAAAGCGACGCCTCTCGCCTGCCTTTTGTTGCGCGTCCTTTTTATATAGATGAACGAGGACGCGCTTAACGAGAGCGCCGCGACGCTGCTTCTAATGCTGCGCTATCCATGACGCACGTTCTTCGCCAAAAAGCAGCCAGCTCCCACGGCTTCATTCGCGTAAAGACGCCGCCGAAGAAGAATGAGAGAAGATGAGTTGTTGGACATTGAGTCGTTGCCCGTATTACAGCGCGGGGGTACTTAAAAGCCCGACATGGTACACTGCAAACGTTTAAAAACACCTTGGAAATCAGTTTTTATCACTTTGTGGATCACGCTTTCCCCTCGAGTAAATCTTCGTACATTGGCGGAGGCGCCGGGCGGACAAATCCCTTCAAAACACCGCTGAAAACTGAACGCTGAAAGAAGAGCAGCAAACATCGGAGAGGTAAATGTAAACAAAAAGATTGAATCATGCGAATTATTACGAATGCCTCGAGACACAAATGCTCCTCGTCTTCTTCTGTACATCGCAATCCTTTTATTTTCATTTTTGGTAACATTAAGAATACTGGATAAGTACTTGATATATTATTTCATTTATACAATAAACATCATTAGGTATTTTTCATGTTAGCATCATCATCTTTGTTTGTCTTTTTGCTTTTTCTTTATTTGCATGAATCCTTGTATGTAGTATTAGTATCGTTAGTTTTTAATTAGTATTTGACATTCACATCGAATCCTGTCGGCTTTGTCGTCACAAATTTTAGTTGTAGGTGAGTAATGTGTAATCATAAATATGAGACGAAGAATATTTATTTTTACTGAATTGAAGGAATCTTCTTAACGGTTCCTTCTTTGATTATTTCTTGACTTATCATAATCTGCAACAGCAGTAGATGGGTCCCAATTTGGCACAAATTGAGACGTCCACCTTGCTGAGAGAACATTGAAAACTTTGTATCAAATGCTTAATTGGACAACGTTGTACCGTATCGAATCGGGCGTTACATTCACATTCGACTGAAGAAATAAAACAATTGCAAAGGAAAAAAGTGTGCTAATTCCTTGGTTTGGTTTCGTTTTGACGCTTTCTGAATTCGAACCGATTGATCAACGCATTTGCAATTGCTCATTAATTAATCATGGAATAGTATTCTAATGACACAATGGTATTGTACAAAAAATGTGTTGAATTTAGTTCAAATTCGAAATCGCCCAATGTTTCTGGGTGAAAATGTGTACGTTTCGTATCATCTAACTTTACATTTCATTATGTTCATATATTCGATTATATCTAATAAATATAAAAATAAATAACTTATATTATCCTTATATTTCTTCGTTATTCATATGTTTTAGTCGATAATTATTGTTATTCCTCCTTATGTGTTCCTTCTACAAATTTTCCCTTGTTTGGATTTTGTCGTCTTGATGATATTTTAATTGTATTTGTGTCTGGTAAACTAATGCAATGTAATACGTTTTGCTAATGATAATGTCTCTCTAGATATCATTTGATTTCATTTACAGATTTATTTTACAAACGAGCTGTACACATAGAAAACAGTTACGTGTATGTATTTTTCTTGGGGTCACTATCATTAGAGACTACAATTATTTACCTCCAGTTTATGGATTGTGAATGCAGATTGATATTTCCCTCACTGCTGCATGTCTGCAATGCAGCAAACTACACATTTTGAATTCATCATATCGTACAATAATAATGATGGGAATCATAAATGCAACAATGACTAATTGGTACCGAAATCTATTGCTACAATGCTGGCCGAGAGATGATGATGATCACGATGAATAGAAAACATATCGATCGCGCTGCTTATCGCGCAATTTTCTGTCATTTCTTCTTTGATAATACAACATTGTTGTTTGGATGCTTACTTAAAAAGGACTCCCTTTTCGAGATATACATATATAAGTTTTCTCTGTTATCCTGTAGATTCTATTTACGTCAACAATCAGTCTCAGTCTTTTCAACCGGATGTGTATACTTCGTCATTATCTATCAAATTTATCTATAATACATTATTCACAATTTTCCTCGCGCGCGCTCTCTCTGTCTCTACAATATGTACAAATCTAGACGTCTCTCACTGTTCAATATATAGATAGATATACTTATCCCAATAATTACTTGCCTAGCTTGCCGTAATAATTTATAATTTAATTCATCAATATTGTATCGGTATAATTAGATATTAATATAATTAGTTTAGATTATCACACGTAATTTGCTTCAAGTTTATATTCCTCGTTAATTGGTTTTCGGTCGTCGCACGTCCCTCCTCATCGTCTCCATCGCTAATTCATTAATTATCCGCTGATATTTTGTCATTTTTCGGGTGAATCTGTCATGATGGGGGTGGCGAGCCCCGGGGGGCGGCCACCAAGGTCCGGACATAATTGAGCAAATACGCTGCTGGGGGCCAGGCTGTATTGAATCATCAGTCATTGAAAAAGAAGCGCGCAGAACAGGCGACAACCGAAAGCCTCTTCAAAATGTTGGGCTGTTCAATAGGAACGTTAAGTCTTTGGTATGTCATGTCGAGTCCTCCATCTGCCTCTTCCATCGGCGGGCGAGTCCTGCCTCTGGTCCTCGCGCTTCATCCCCACAGAAGCCCACAGAGGAAGGAGATTCGACGGGATGGAAGGAGCACGCTCTCTCATTCATTCTCCCTTTGTGCCTTAAGATACGAGTCAGTAGAAAACCGAAGAAGAAGAAGAACAAGTCGAAGAAGGTTTTGGCGTTAAGTTGTCATCCACGTTGACGTGTCGGAGGCGGTCGGTGGATATCGGCTCGCTTAGACATCGGTGCCGCATCCCTCCTGATATCCCTCATCGGGTGAGCTGCGATTGTGACTGAGCGCACGCTTCAAGGCAGTGACTGGTGGTAGGACTGGTACGCCGCCCTTCTGCCAGACGCGTATCGTCTTCGCGCTCGCCGGCGGCATGCCAGCAATGATGGCATTCTTTGCGTCCGGTTTCATCGCTGTGGGGCTCGTCGCCGAGATGGCATCGCCCGCCATCGGAAGACCGTAATCGGCCGGATAGCCCGTTTGCGATCTATTGTTGCCGCTCAATGACTGCCGACTGTGATGGTGATGATAGCCGAGCTCTTCGTCGGCGGTCGCATGCATCAGCGTCTCGTTGATGATCGGCGTTTTGTCATCGTAGTGGAAGCCTGGATTGGTCGCTGCTGCCGCACTCAAGTGCCTTGCGTACGTACTCTCGGCATCGGCGGTGGCGGCGGCGGCGGCTGCCTGCTCCCACAACCCAGAAGGGTAAAGGGAGTCAGCATTGCGGCTGTATTCGCCACTGCCAGGCCGTTCCAGCGCCTCCACAGTGTAGCCCTCCTCGCTGGTTGTCGCCACCCCAGGACCAACATCTCCGCTGCCCAGCATCTTCGTATCATTAATCAAGTCCGGATTATTTCCCGAACCGGGGGACGGCGATACGTAGCACGATCCCGGATTCATGATGCTGCCGTTACCATTGTAATGTGACGTGGTGTACGATATCTCGTTCATGCGCGGGGGCTTCTGGACCGGATTGCAAAAATTCAAATCGGTTGGAAGTTTGCGCTCGCTGAATGAAGATGTTTCGGTGGCGGCCGCATGCGGCGGCGTTGCGATCGCAACCTTTCCATTGGGAGGCCCACCGCCATTTACCACCGTCACTACTTCAATCTGCCCCCCGCCTGGAGTCTTGCTCTCCGTGAACGGCATCCGCCGAAGTCGGACGAGCAGTACAAGAATCACCAACAGGATGAATAGAATTAGAATCACCAACGCGGCGCCTAGGCCGGCGATTTGACCATTCCCAAGAGAGACCATGCCTGCGGAACGCATGCTAACGCGCAGCGTGAAGTTCGCTTCCGCATTTCCGGCGCGATTTTCGGCCACGCAATAAAACTCGCTGGAATCAGTCTCTTGGGCGTTTGTTAGCACCAAATTGCTACGCTTTTCGAAGCGACCCTCCTCGAAAATGAAGATCTTCTGGTGGGCCGAGAAGGCCGAATTATTAACGAGCAGCCGCCCATTCCAGTACCAATTAATATGTGCCATTGGAACCGCGCTCGCTCTGCACATGATAGTTGCATTATCCCCTGCTGTCGCCTCGATGTACCTACTGACAGGCAGAATTTCCGGCTTGCAGGCGAAATCGTCGACATGCAGTTCGGCGAAGGTCTTGTGAATCACACGTTCAGGCCCACCGCTGCACACGGGTGCTACAGGATAGGGTATGTTGTGATGTGTGAGCCACTCTTTGACAGGTCGCAGACGGCAATCGCAATGCCATGGATTGTCGTGCAACTCAACGCCATGCAACCTGCTGAGCGTCTCGACCGTGCGTGGTCGCAAATCCGTGAGGCGGTTGCCGTTCAATTTCAGCGATTCGAGCAACTCGATGCCCTCGAACGCCTTGGGTGCGACCATCTGCAGTTCGCAATTGGAGAGGTCCAGCTTGACGAGGCCGGGCACCGTTTGGAATGCATGACTGTCGATCTTCTGGATGGGGTTGTGCGAGAGAATGAGGTCGCGCAGGAAGGGCACGTCCTGGAACGTCCCCGACGGTATCGCCGTCAGTAGGTTGTACGACAGGTCCAATTCGATGAGGTTGGTGAGGCCCCTAAACGCGAGATCATCAATTTGCCCGATGCGACAACTACGCAGAAAGACGCGCTGCAGATTGAGCAGGCCAGCGCGCACGAACGTCTCTTTGGGGAGGATCTGCAGATTGTTGCCGGATAGATCCAAGACCTGCGTTTCGGCGTCGACACTCTCGGGAATCGTTATCAGCGCACGGTCCGTACACTCCACCGTCTGCTTGCCACCTTTCCACTTGCATGTGCACACTGCTGGGCACTGGCCGCCCATACCGCCGCACGAGTCGAGCACCACGACCAGCACCAGTGTTACCAGCAGCCATAGAGGCCCACAGCAGCCACCCACAACCGTCTTCCGACTCATAGCATCCGAGAGGAGGTGAAACCACTACGAATCTACCGAACACAACGAGAATGACAACAATAACACCTAGAACGACAACCCGCACCACTGAAGAAGTTTGCACAAAACTTTTTTACAACTTTCTTTGGCATAATCGAATGTAATCCCAATTTGGTCCAATCACCCAGGAAGGTCTCACACTCGACGGAGGTAATTAATCGAATCCTAAGGATGTCGATAGATATTCGAGGACAACTCCGAACACACCGACACCACGTACAATCTAGAGCGAGAGGGTGAGCGTTCACGACCAGCTCGAAGCCCAACCGTCGAAGACTGCGGACGAGCACGCGCACTGAACGTACGAGGAGCCGCGCCAGGAGACGACGTTAACTCACAGCCGTTCGCCTGTGAACTGACGGACGTGGAGGACGCGAACGCCGAAGAACTCCGAGAGAACGAATCGCCGCCACTCCAACAACGCCGCCAACACACGACGACGACGTCGCGACGCGCCGGTTTGCGCACTAGTTCAGAAGTAACCACCGCATCAGCGTACTGATTTTTGCCGCGACCATGCGCTACCCTTCAAACCCAACGAGACGCCTGCGTTTATTATATTAGCCCTCATCATTCGAACGCTAATTCGACCGGGCTGGTATTTATTGGAGATTTTGTCAGCCTCCCCATTTCAGGGCACATGCAGCAGACGTGTCTCAATGTCACAATGCAGTTCTTCGGCGCTCAGCTTCCATGCAGAGCTGACAGTCATCATCGTAAAGCTTGCGGTGCGTTCCATCCATGCTAACACGTAGCAGCAGGTTTTATCGAAAGGAGAGGAACATGCGCAGCCTTCACAGGGCTTATAAATATTAATGAAGTTGCTGTCTTTCTGAAACATGCACCGGATGCGTCCGAGACCGACGAAGCGGACAATTACATTCCGAAAAAGGGACTGGCGCGCGCGCATTTGAATTATTAAATTATTAAATTCCACGACGGCGTTTAATGAATACACCGGCTACGACCGTCGAGGATGATGATGTTGATGAGGACGTCGACGTCCCCGTCAATGTCGGCGACCGCCAAAATTGCCTCCCAACATTCCATCATCCATCAGTGCAGACGATTTGGAGGGCATATTTCCAAGCAGAAAAAAAACATAATAGGATCGTAAGCTCATGCGATGTGGAATTCCACCATGAAAAGGTGCGATTCGAGGAAAAACACCAAAATTTACTATACACCTACTACGGAAGATCAGTGCAACAAGGAACCTACTACAAGTCAGGTCGCATATTGTAGTAAACAGGTTCTTCTCGGTCTTGCTCCTCTCATTTCTGCCATCATTGACTGTCGGCGAGTGTTTTCATGAGAAGACACAAAGTAACAATACTCAAGACTGTACCCAGAGCGCCGTGCGTAGGTGCAGAAGGTGCGAAACCACTGCAGCTTCGGTCGCTGAATGAACAAAGCCACCCATTGAAAAATATGCTCTAACCTGAATATCCTCCAATTTTATACTTGTGAACGTCCCATCCAATAAGCAAGTAAGCTGACTCAAACTGGTCGCATGTGAAGCAAAATAAACCAATTTTGGATGCTGGCTTCCAACTTGTCTGCAACTTGTTTGCACAGGAAGCAACCGAGAAGTTCAATGCATCACTTAAGCGTCTTAAAATTGAAATCGACTGTGAAACCAGCTTCCAATGACAATCCATTTCAAAGCATGGTAGCAATTTGGAACAACTAGATCTTGGGCACTAATTCTTCTACCTAGAACCAAACACTTGGAAGTAAACAACCCAAACTGAACTGAACCTTTTTACGTGCCCACGGATACAAGTTCTTTGTGCCCAAGACGTGCGAACGACGAACGTAACGCGGATTAGCCGATGATGAGCACTCAATTGTTTGAGCACGAAAATTGAAAAGAGAAATTGAGGTAAACAAATCTCGAGATTGTTTTGCGTTCGATTTCTTGCGCTCATACCATGGACGTAAATTGTTGTTAAATATGCTCGGGTGGAGTTTGGGGTTTTAAACATCGTGGACCCGTTCACCGCGAACCACCCACCTGAACTTGGGGGCTAGGTAGAGACTTAACTAGTGTAAACACAGGGGCGGCTAACGTGACTTTGCTACCGGCTTGGGGCACGCACGGCTGCTGCCTTTTTCCCAGCTTAGGCACTCGAAAAAAACACACCTGAGGCGCACATTGGTGCAGAATGCGGAGCATTAGAATATTTAAATAAAAAAAATAAATATATGACCTCGGGTGTGCGCACACACGTCTGGAACTCTTGCCCATTTACCAAACCAGAGCACGTTCCCACTCTTTAGTACCATTCACGAACGTACTCTATGCATCCGGCGAATCTACAAGTTTCGGCGGAATTTCCATAGGTAATTTTCGCAATTTCGACAAATATCTACAATTTTTTTCGGGAACCGTTGTCATAACCCATAGAATTTGAAGTTGTTTGTTACTGATGAAGTGTTGACAATTTAGATTTACATTCTAGATTGGGATAACCAATTTTTATACTCCCACAAGGTACTGTCTACCAACATGACATTCGCGGCAGTTTTACATTGCGAGCGACATCATTTCATATTAACACTCGAGCGCGATTTTCCGAGCGTACATTTTCCTTTTTTCCCGCATTTTCCGCCCTGCCTTGCGCTTGCTAATCATCCGCTCGAGTCTTCGGTCGGTTTGCTCGCTGGTGCTGACTTCTCGAGCACATCCTCCATGACTAATAATGCATCCGCGACAAGAGCTGCTACTTCTTCGTCGGCTTTGCACAACACGAGGGAGCGTGAGACCGAAAAATAATAAGATTCATGTCGGGATGCGTCGCGCCGTGGACGCGAGTTCTCTGACTTATCTACATCGATGGCGAAGATGAAGACGAAGGTTCGATCTTCCAGTGTGTGCAAGTGAGTATCGCGCCGGATGTCGTAGAGTGGAATCGATTCGTCGTCCGTGAGAGATTATTTCAGTTATGTTTCGAGTCGGTAGTGCGTGTCCGGGCTCGCCGTGGAGGATTTTATTACACACACCTATATTAGTGGCATCGACAGGACTTCAGACTTCAATTTCCACTTCATTAATGAAGCATAAGATTATACTCCGTCCGGTTGTTGGACGAGGAATGATCTTATGTGATGAAAAACATGAATGAAAATATTTTATGCAATTTATATTTAATTAGCTAGGCTACCAAAAATTAGCAAAATACTAAAATTTGCTATACCAGGTGCTCTAAATCACCGGAAGACATCGAAATTTTTTATGAGAAATTATGGCACCAAATTTTTTCGCAATACTTAAATTTGGTGGGTGTTACTGGTCATAACCACATGATATAATACAATCACATCATGTCACGTTATCTCTTAAGAGCGGCATTTTTGCCGTCCGAGCACCTACTCATACATTGTGGCCGTTGTTGTTGTTGTTGAAATGCAAATGCCATTATGCTCGTGCATATTTTGAATGGACGCGAGGCGCGCGAATGTGTACGATGGCAGCGGCAACGGTTGTGCATTTTGTATCGATATGTTGTATGGTAATACATAATAGGAACCGGTGGGCGGCATGAAAAATTCATAAAACGCTCGCTGCCTTTCGTCGTGGTCGTCGTCGTCGTCGTCGGCGCTCTGCGTTGCCAGCCTCTATCTGTCTGAAGAGTGTAAGCAGGCACACGAAACGAACACACAAAATGCACACTCTTCGACTATAACCAGCCCAGCAAGCAAGCAAGCAAGCAACATGCACGTACCGTATAATATCATCCTCAATGTACGCGTTTTAGAGCATTGTGCGGTTTCGCCAGCTCCTGCGACACGAGATGCGAGCCAGGATGAATGATTTAAATCTGTTCGTTCGCGTCCTTTCCGCCATCATGCACTGACACAGTTTGCGCACTCTTTTTCCGAATCGCGAACAGCAATGATATATGATGTGCGAACAGATTCACTGCGTCTTTTCCGGTTTGAATTTGAGCATCTCTTCCACGACGCAGCCGCCTCCCAGCTCAGTACGTCATCGTGCAGCTAATTTGGCGTGAAGCATATTTGCAAAAGCAGACGTTTAGCAATGTGATGCGCGCGTACAAAAGAATATCAGAATCTCATTAAATTCATTTTGCATCCAAGGCCGCCAACGATTCCGGCGGCATCCGCTGTCTAAAGCAATCAAACACACACATCGAGAAAATGCGTCTGCTTTTTACGTTTTATACA
The DNA here is from genome assembly GCA_030264555.1 of Aleochara sp. GC000083. Lineage (NCBI taxonomy): Eukaryota > Metazoa > Arthropoda > Insecta > Coleoptera > Staphylinidae > Aleochara > Aleochara sp. GC000083. The sequence continues at coordinate 22,270 of JARJDZ010006925.1, forward strand.
TCAAGTTATCTCTCCACTCTCAGGCCGTATTTAATGTAAAAATATTTCATTCATGCGCATTTACGTGTTAATTCAATGCCTTGTTGAATATTTATGCTTCCATCGTGCAAGAAGTGTGTGCATCGCGGGGATACTCAAGAGTAAGATGCATTTTAGTGGCGCTTCAAGGTATGTGTGAAGAGCGAGTAGGTAGACGTGACTCGGCAGCGTGTCCAGGGAGTGCCTCCCATTCAATGACGGCGAGGTCTTCAGCTGAACTGCGCCGGATGCGACATACAAGAACGCTGCGCGCTCGATAGCACAAGAACCGACATTTCTTAGAGATTCCAACGACCAGCGGACCACATCAGTCGAGATATATAAAGATACCTCGAACACCCATGCATGCACGTCCCACCTTGCAGACCGTCCGGCTATTCAATGTCTAAATACATCGAAAATGCATTTTGTTCGCTTCTTTGCCCATCCGGCACCGGTTCTGCAACGATGGCCTCCATAGATTCGGTTTTGAACTTATTGGCTTTAACCATACTCAGGCTACGAGTTGGAAAATGTTTCGTGGTACAAATTATCTTCAAAACTATACTTTCAGGGAGCAAATTCTAAATTTCTCATTGGTAACTAGACAGTAGCAGCAGTAACATATTCAATTTTCTTTAGCCTAAAATTCTGAATTTGTTTCGTTTCACGAGCTAAGGTGCAATTTTGGAGCAAAATATTTTCAGAATATAACGTAGAAGGGCATGAGGAGCCTAATCTAACCGCTAAGGTGTTGTAGCAAGATTCTCATTTAGCTGATAATATTTGAAGAGGGTTAATTAAGGCAAGATAACAATGACATCTCGACGCCGCGAGCTGCAGCCACACAAATGATTAAAAACTACTTCCGGTGTGTGAGCCTGGTATGGAAACGCGAAGGCTGCTCCGGAGTATGTGCCGGGAATGGAGTCAAGTATGTGGCCCAGAAAATATTCGTGTATATGAGTGGCATTTCATTCCACTATAATAAACTCTACCCAGACTTACTTCACCGTGAAGTATTTGTTTATTGCGTATTGTTATAAACCGGGATTAATTAAACTCTATTATTATCGCGCGACGCTTTTACCATGGCGGCTCGAGAGTTAATTTACCATATGCGAACATGCAAAGTGTACCCATGATAGGGAACTCTTCCTGGCAGTAAATATTTCAAATAAGTCCTACCTTAATTTCCCGCCTTGAAGTCCATGGAGTATTCCTGGAACACCTGAAATTAAAAACTAAATTAAAAATTGTTCATCAGAAAATGAATTTCAAAGTTATTGAAGATTTAGTAATAACTATATGCTGGATATAAATGGACGTGTAAATGATATGGCCTACTGCCCCCCCAGCCCCCGTTTCAATTGGGGACTGGAGGCGGAAGTTATGTGTGCAGTCCGAAATAAGAGAATTATTCAAAGGGCGCTGAATGGATGCGAGAAGATGAGAGAGGTCAAAACATCAATTTATCATTTCGCGTGCCTTCCCTATTGCGAACTAATAATAATTTTCGACGCTTTTGGTGAGATTGCGCCGCCATTCCGTCGAACAATTCTCCGGCGATCGCTTCAACTACGCCGCTTTCGCATTCTCATTCTCTCTCGATAATTTTCGATTGTCTTTTGTGTACGGGAGAGCAACCCAGGCGCCTTCGGGCGCGCTTTCCTTCAACTTTCACGACATGGTGTGTGCTCCAAAACGACTCCTCATTTACAATCGCTTTGTAAACTAGTGTTCGATACCGCATTATTAGGCGACGTAATAATCTCATCATTTTTTTGCAATTTCCCGTAACCGTTACATACTTGTCCAGGAGTATAATCAAATTAGCTACATGAATTTCTGAACTACGAGGTTATTGTGACCACCTGGTATATAGCAGTCTCTTAATACTTTCCTGAAGTGTGAAAAGCAATGAGAATTCTATATCGCGCTGACTTTGTTCCCAGCCGCGTGTTTGTTCTTCGGGAAGCAGGCGCAGAAAGAGCGTTCCAAAGACACAAAGTCGGCGTGGAGATGTCATCGATGGTGGTGCTATTGTCTCCTCGCGAGCCGCCCTTATCGATAGTATTATTATTAGTCGTTCCCTTGGTCGTCGGCATTTTGTACGAAATGACTTCATTCCCATTGTCTGACAAACTAAATAACAATTATCACTTTGCCTCCACCGCGAAAATCGACTGCCATAGATATTCAAGCTTGGGTCCTAAATGGAAGGCGAGATCGCATCCTGGATGAGTACGCCTGGAGTGTGTTTTACGCGCATTTTCGACTATAGGACTGCATGAGAGCAATGCCTGTTATACCTTAGAGAGGAAGCAAACCAGCATTCAAATTTATAGCTTTGCGGTTGTAATTAATTTGAAATATTTTTAGGGGTTAATTGCCCTTTCTCCGGTTCGGTGCTAGATGATTAAAAACGGCATTATCTCTACGTATACGAAGACACTGAAGAGAAACGTGTAAAGTAATTAAACAACTTATAAACTTCTCGGCTGTATAAGCTACAAAGACGCGGAGGATTTCTGCATAAAAGTATGACAACATAGAGTACAAAAAAATCTAGATTGGCCCAATAATTCAATTCGAAGACAACGCAATGGGGATAGGTAATAATCAATAGCCGTGGTGATGCTAATGTCCTTGCTCATTGCAATTTCCTTCAACTTTTTCACTTTTCATTTCTTCGACTTGACACGACGAGCGCTGCCAGTTGGTTTCTTGGAGCGCCAGTCTTGCACGCGAATAAGACACGAAGAGACTCACGTGAATAAATTTATTACGACGGCCGCACTTATCTAATTTTCATTCGGGCGAATAAATTTGGGTCTAATCAAGTTCTTTCAATATTTGACTTACGTTAAAAGTTGAGGGTGTGCAGCCTTCCGACAGCCGCCACTCTCCTTCCGTACTACCGTGTCGAAAGACGTGAGGAATATCATCAAATGAGACAAATCACGCGAACGCTTCTCTGCACCAGCAGCCGCGACCGAACCTGGTGCCAGAAACATCATCCTGTAGGGCAAGGGACGACCTTTCCGGTTTTCTTCATCCTTGATGCTTCATTCCCGCTGGTGGCAGACATTGCCATTCATGAGGTCACATTTTATTATTTTATTATGTATTACGGAATGTAATTCTTATTCAGCGCCCGCTCTGCCACCGCGGCTCTTGATGAACCTCATCCGAAGTTTTAATTACGAGCCTCAATTATGTAAATTGCCGGCCAAAAATAAAAACACACTACCACAAAATCCTAAAGGCAACGCCGCAGACTAAGAAGGTGTAGAAAAAGTATTCTTCGACATTTCAAGAAGTTAATTTATTTATTGGACCACCGTCTCAATTCATTAAAATTCATCGAAGAATTGTTTTCGTCACACCCACCAATTATACGAAGAAGCCGAAGGTCCTCGTTTCGGATGCGCCTTGAAAAGAAGAACTTCGGCGCTCTTCGCTTATGCATTCATCCTTCGGAGGTGCGTTTGCTATGCATTCATTTTGGTTGTCAATGGGTCGCGTGTGAAGACGGAACAGAATAAGACGAAGAATTTGTGTGTGTGGGTTGGAGGGCTTAAGCTGAATGCGCTTCTACCTGTAGGGAAGACCTCAACGTCTGCGTGCACTGAAAGGAGACGTTTCAACTCCACAACACAGTTTGAAGGAGAAACTTCCGTAAGAACTCGTATTTAAGGAGGCCCTCAAGAGTTATAATGGTTTCATTATTACCTGCTGGGCCGCTCTAGCCCCAGGAAGCTATAAATAAATCTACAAACTTAAATTAACGAAATCCGGAGCACCGTTGACACAACAGGCCCGACTTGGATAGATACCAAGTGTTCTGCAAATTTCCACAAATTCATAGCTTCAAAAATTGAAAGTACAATTGAACACTCCACACACTCATCACAAAAAAGACAAGGGGATTTCTTAAATAGTGTGGGCAGTAGTGGCTTAAAGACATGGAACTAGAGTTGTTGTAATCTGAACCTTCTTGGTATCTTAGTCACAATGTTGTTACTCCTCGATGTCGATAATGTCCGCATACGAGGTGGGCGAAAAGAATAAGTGGCAACGCGACGAAGACGACGAAGAATGGATATAAATAGAAATGAGCCACTCTCGGTGACCAATAAACGCCTTTACTATCTCAAGGGTTCACTCTAATTAAAAACCACAACGCGACGGGGCTTAACTTAGGTTAGTTAGTCACGGCCGTAATTATCTCGTAAAATAAAGCGAATCAACACGAGGGATGGACTAAGAAGGCCGCAGCTGCTGTTCGTTCGTAAAACAAGCTTTAAACGCGAAGATCTACAGGATTCAACACACTGTGACTGAAGGCTAAAAAGGAATGCGAAATTGCCGCATGGGACATCATAAAAGGGTGAACCTATGATTTACGGATTGCAGATTTCTTAACTGTATCTTTAACTTTTCATCCTTTCATCAATCTAATTATAATAAAAAAAAAGAAATTGTTGCTGATCTCATCACCAGGAAGGGTTCTACCAAGCATTTTGCAAGAATTCTTCTAAGATCTATGATCATAGGGTGCAAAACAACTATTCCAATTGAGACATCCTCTAATCAATGTAAGTATCATTTCATTTTAATACTTAATTTTGTAAACCAGGGTCAACAAAATAATGGTACAAAAATATGATTCATATACCATAATGATTCATGCAAAACCAGATCAGAAAAATACGGTTCACTAATTTGGTCTATTAATGGAATGACCTCTCATAAAAGCTGAATACTGATTAATAAAACCAAAATAAAATGAACTTTCATTAAAATTTCAATGAAAAATAGAAAGAAAAAATGAGTGCAATTACATGCATCCGAATCGCATAACTAGTGGAGTAATTAAAGCAAACCTATCTCACAAATACAATGCCAGTTGGACAGGGAGATATAGGCGAGCAAATTAAAAATTACGCTCAATTTGATTCCGACATGCTATCCGAAGATAAAGTTGGAATTTTACGGCGAGATAAAAATTGCACCGGTGCAAAACCTGAAGTTTGCAGGACGAGTTATTATTATTGCGGCTTCCTGAAGCCGTGCAGCCGGGGCCGCGCAATTGTCGGCTGCTCCATCGATGGGGGGCCCAGGAAGGCGCTCAGCTTATTTGCCTTCTTACGTGCATACGAGCGGCTCAAACGAATGAGGAGTACTTATCCATTCGGCGAGCTGGTGCACGACGAAGTCGGTGCAATGTAATAATCGTGATGGTAGCCGAGCGAGCTTGGTGCTCTGGCGGGGGCAACGAAAGCAACAAGGAATCTGATAATTATGATTAAATCGTGCATCCGGTCTGCGCATTAAAAACATGTTTCTTTGCATGTTTATCGTGGAGTAATGGTTTCCTGTTCGGTGCTGGGCTGATAACATGCCTCGTTCCTCTAGATATATACGTAAAACAACTCGTTTCGAAGGAGAAATAATTACATTTTGAGGCATTAAATAGAAGGAAGAAATGTTAATGCTGAAGGCTTAAGATGTTTAAAGATTTCTGGTGCAACAAGGGTCTTGTTCTGCCTTCAGTTCTAGAGCCTTTACTGAGAAATGACCTTCTTTTTGAAATCTGGTGCCCCAGTTACAGGCAGCACCCTTACAGACTCAAAAACTAGGTAAGTAAGGTAAGTTTATCTTCAGTTAAAAAAATGACATGATTCTTGAGTTGGCTCAACTAATTAGTAATCGCTTAAAGTACGATCAATTATCTAAGCCTAAATATAATTTTGTTTATTGTGTAACTAACTAGGTGGAAGGAGGGTGCCATTGTGATCAACGATGATGGCGAACAATGGCAGACAATTATCCTATTCGTTGACGTAAATTTAATGTCGGTGTGCAGACAATGGCCGATGATAAATCCTGGATTTCGCGAGCCGTTCGACCACCGCACTTCCACTTGGTGGCATCTGGAGGAGGGCGAAGTTGGCGGAGACGGAGACGTTATGGCAAATTCCACGCTCGAATCGGCGGCAACACGCATACACACGTTAAGTGATTAAGGAATTCAATGAGGAGGACTAGTCACGTCGCTGTTGCCGCCGAACTGGCAAACTTGCTAATCGCACTCCTTTACTTTCCCGATTAAGGTGATCCGCTTCGGTTCGGTAATCTATTCGAAGGCACCCAGCACAACCAATACAGTGGCGCAATAACTATCAATGACTATTGAAAGTATACGCCGAAGCTAGTGACTACTACAGTGCCGAAGAGGGATTCACGAATTCAACCGCTCCCAAGTCGGCCGCCACCACAGCCACCACTAGTACACCAGCAAATATTTGCGCGCGCGCCAGATCTTAAACTATTTAGCCGCAGCGCGCCGAAGAAACTAAGACAAACACGAAGCAACGCAGCAAGCACGAAGCGAATTGAACACTTTCCTCCCGATGGCATCGATGTACACTTTAGGACAAGTGCTAAATAGTTTATTTGTACTAATGACACGAACACAGTTTAAGCACTTCAGAGTACTTGAGTCCTTGGCCTGGACCAGCAAATCGTCCTTTCGTGGAATATCAATTCAAGGAGGCAATTTGACCCACTGGAGACGAATGGATCGTCTCGTTCTTTTGACGAGTGGATGGGGTAATTTGGTTGCGGATTGTTATGTGAAACATGTGCAAGTTGTCTTTGATTAGTTACGGTATGAGGGGCGGACTTGATAGATCCAATAAGTATGCGACATTATCGGAGACATTGCATGTGATGCTACTCAGTATAATCGATAAAGTTTCGGCGTGCCAAAGTTTAGGGTCTCGTATTAATAGCCTTCTTCCCGTGACGTATTTCACTTGGGCGAAGTAACCGAGACTTGTCCGCTACTACCATGCGACCATGCATGCCGATGCCGGTAGGTCTACATCGACGAAGAGAACGAGGACCTGGTGCACTCGCACCATGTCAGATTATAAAGTTTTAACTAATATGTAAACTTAGCTAAGGAGTCTTCAGGACTGTAGTGGTGTCTCCATACTTTTGAAGAAATTGCAATTCTGAGCATATTACAACATTCCTATTAAAATTTTGTAATCTGCTTAACAATCAATTTACCAAATTTGTTACTCACTCTGATCTAACTTGCATGCACTTGATACTTTATTCTCTCCACCAATTTGTAAGTTACTCATTAAGGCACACTCAGAAGCATGAAGTTCAGTCAGTAAATTCTGAGACCTAATGAAGAAATCCTAAACATAACTTTGTTTCAACATCTGATAGCCCTAAAATAAAAAGAGCCTGCCTAATTTTTTGTACACCGCGTATTTCGTCCGTTTAATCGCCTTTTCCTTTCGAGGACTGTAAATGACTAACAGTAATTTTCGCCCGCGACTTTCCTTCGTTTACTCATTGAGTTCGTTCGTCTTCTTCGCACGCTAGCTGGAAGCGAGTTTCTTGCATTCATTTCACTGTCGAATGAAGTGTGGAACAAGACAAATGTATACGACACGCAATCGATATGCTTCCAGTTAATTATGTGCCTCGTGAAAATGTTCCATGCTTAAGAGATCGTTTAATTTTTTGTCGCGTTCCGTCGTTTACGTTTTTGTATACTTCTTTATAGAGCGCACGTCCGAATGCAACCATCCGCTAAATATTTGCAAACACATTTTAGGTTCACATCGCACATTATTTATGTTTATTTACTTCCCGGATGTGCTTCCCAAATGAATTTTCCACAGAATATTTCTTGAAACTTTTTGGGAAATTTCTAGAATAGTAAACACTTTGTAGATTAGTTATTGTACATTGATGAAACGAAACGGGGTGAAACTAATTAGGGAAATGTCTAGTCGGATGTGAGTGATGTGCGCGCACGAGGGTGGGAAACGTCAAAACTAAACGCAACTCGTAGTTTCCCGGAGGCAAAAAATAGTTTTCCGGTTCGTGGCAATATTAGTCAAAGTCTTGCTCTCTCTTATTGGAACGAGAGGATTCTCATCGTAGAGATATCACTTGTTATCACATATTAAACGCATTTTAATCTATTAGGCTCCGCAGTAAATGCGAAAATTGCGTGAAACAAAACGATGTTGGCGTGAGCGGCGTTGGGGGCTCGAGGGGGCGGCTACGAAATGAATGAAGACGCAAAGATATCATCCTTCATTTCTTGTTTATTGCAACAAAGAAGAGTGGCAAGGCAGGGTTCTGATGAGTGAGGCAAGTTAGATGTAGTGTAAAGCAGCCTGCCGCCTCCGCCGCCGCCATCGTCGCCTCCACCGCCATCGTCGACGTCGACGTCATCGCGTTCGCGCGTTTATTTATACAAAACCAGGATGGCGTGTGCGATGATATTAAATGAAAGCAGGCGAACTCGCCGCCTCCACTCGTGCGCGCACGTCGTGTACAGTGAAAGGTGAAATAAGTTGTATATGATGTGATGTTAGATGGGCTGTAGAAGGGCGCTAAAGGGGAGCGTGCAATGTGTTGAGTTTTCTGCTTTCTTCCTACGTTCAAGGGACTCCCGTGTCTGCACCCAGCTCTCATTCATTCACCTCTTGGTGCACACACGCCACACACGCCGAAGTGTACAAAATGTGAGGGGTTTCTGGCCAGCAAAAGGGTAGCGGCAGTGGCGCGCGATGTATGTGACAGCTCACTCCTAAGGTTGGTACCCAAAACGGGACCTTCTTCTTTTGGAGCCACCAAGGTTAGTGGCCATGCTACAGTAGCTTTTGTTAGGACCCTAAACTTTTTTCAACTTTTTCTGAGTCTACAAATATCATCACCCTCCAATAGTTCCAGAATAGCCTATATTTTTTCAGAGGACTTCAAAATGTTATCATTGAACCAGGAAACCAAATAAGGTAAAGTATGCATTAGAGTTCGCAGCCTCAAAAAATTTTTAAGCAAGGAAATCTTTGCCCCAAAAATATATAATTCTCTGGGATTCAGGGAGGATTTTGTTCTAGAAAGTTCTGGTTTTGGGTCTACGCGTGCAACGTGTTTTATGAAGTGCTAAATAACACGCGTCTCAACATGGAGGTGGCAAACTTTGGTAACACAACGTTGGTAGCGTCGAAGCATTGGCACGACCCCCAAAAAATGCCTTCCCTTCATTGTTCATATATTACCTGCTGTTATTTATCGATTTAACCCTCCACTTCTCTCTTCGGGACTGCGGGCCATAGGCCAAAATAAGCTGCCAAACATTGCGACGACGATGAAGAATGAAAGCGACATCGCTCTGCTCCAATTAATGAAACATAAAACGGCCCCCGTCGAATTTCGCCCGGTGTTATATGAGAGGCGGGCAATATGATTACAATGTCAAGTCCCCCGGAAGAAATTTATGCAGATTAGCTTTAGAATTTTCCTTGACGTGCACACGCGCCAGCTGACATACTCGAAATCAGAGCTGAGTGGCTCTGGTTATGAAGAATCCCGGGCAGCTCAAAAAATGCGCAATAAAATGTACTGGTACTGGTTGCGATTCAGCCGAATATGAAACACATCACAACTTATTACCGTCATCGTTGATATATCTGACGTGAGATTAAAAATAGCGCTTCAACTCTCCCGGTTTCCAGACATTCTCCTATATTGCCGCCCATCACCATTGGTTACCAGCCACCACCAGGACTGGTGGTTGTCAGGCGAGGGAGCGAGTACTCTTAACATGTTTCGAAAGGTTCGGTGATTCTTTGGGGTAACTCGTGAATATTTCATTTCAATTTATCAGGATATATTCATATGGGACGCACATCTAATTCAGTGGGTCACTCAGTTATTCTTTGATCTAGATTTTTCAATGAAATCAATGATGTATCAACGTTCATAATACAGAAAATTATTCCCAAGATATGAATATTTATATAAATAATATATGATTAATTCTACAAGGTTTACAAACTCTGGGTCAAGAGGAATTTGAAAATAGATGTAAAATAATTATTTAGTTTTTAGATTTCAGTTTAGTGCTTGACCTTTGACCAGATTCATTTGATGGGTCACTTTATCATTGTTGAACCATGAATTTACGAGGAACTCGTTACCAAAACCTTAATGTGTACACATATCACATTTAATTCCGGGTACTCTCTGTCCGAAAGTCCCTCGAATTTAAATAACATAAATAACAAAGTTAATATTTATTTATGGTCCACCTCCTATGAGGGCTTCCTATAGAGATGTATGACTGGCATTTAATGAAATGCTTTGTTCATTTCCATGCCAAGCTTAGAGTTCAGAATCATGTGATTTTCGGCGAAAAGGCGGTCTGGAGTGTGTCATTAAAATCCCTTTAGCGTTAATTGCGGAATGAGCGAAAATAATTTGCGGTTTCCTCCCCAACGCTATATCCACGATGGCCATTATTAAGAACGAAATTGTGTCCAAATTGGAGTGTATGGTTTGTATGTGTGTGTGTGATTTTTAAAAGAACCGGATGAGCGAATATCTCTTAAAGAATGAGGCGGCATCTGCTGCTATTATCAACCGCATTTGCTCGTTTAGCATGGATGGATGCTGAAAGCATCCAAATCTTTAGAGGCTATGTGTAAATGTTCTCCAAAAATGTTCAAGATTATGCCACATTTAAATACAAAAGAAATGTTTTGGAGATTTCTATTTTGGTGATTTTCGTAACCTCTTTTTCAATTCGAAATTCAAGCCGAACTGACAAGTTTATGAGGTCATACAAATACGTATTCGTGGGCGTTTGCTAACTTGGTCTACGATACGAAAATTATGTTGTTAATTTACATGTACCACACGCTATTTATACAAAATGTTCGAGCATTCATCATGTGCAAAAATCCATGCAACAATTCCAACAATTCCATTGCGCTGTTTAATCTGACCCAGATTGAAATTCCCCTCATAATTCCCTAATACCGACGCAAAGACTCCCATGAGAAGCCCGCACATGCAATATTCCATGAACACCTTGTATCAAAAAATGGGAATATGGTGCGTGAATAACACACGAGGCAATGGCGTAGATTTTTAGCGGTGAAGCTCGAAGAGTACGTTTCGTTAAACAATTTCGTCTCGTTCGACTGGACCGCTAAAACTATAATTTAATTGAACTTTATGCGGGAGCCCCAATGTTTATGAATTCCGTTTTGGGAAAACGCGGTGAACCTCTCCCTTTCTCCAACCCCTTCAGTTCCCAGTGGCTCCTGCGACCGCATACGGAGAAAATACGAGCGGCTCGGCTGCATTTTACACCCGGAGAGTGCACACGAATGTCTGCCCCCCGAATAGACTTGTATCCCGTACGACAGCGCGCCCGAATTGAAACGGTTGTCCCGGTGCCGAGAATGTGTTATATGCATATACAAACATGGGGGCGCGTGGGGGTTCATATTTACAAAGCGGTTGCATCTGGGGTTTGCCACACGCGCCCTGCACAATTATCTGACGCGCGTTCCGTTCCCTGCCCCCCATACACACACGGCCAACATTTTAATGCTTCAGCGTTTTGTTCTCTTGTGCGTCGTCGTTGGAGTTTGTAAATTTGTATGACGACGCGCGTCCAGCCCAACCAACCCTGCACCCAACTGAATGTGGAAATGGTGGCAGAGGGGGTGGAAAACGTGCGGCTGGAATTATCGGCGCGGCGGAAAAACAATTTGCAATTTACACAATGGCGGTGACCCATGCACAACAGTTGCTCCAATGCGCATTCGATATGCGAGTGTGTAAATCTAAAAGTCCGCGCCGGATTTTTGCAATTTTCATATATCGACTCTGCGGGGGTTTAATTAAACCCGTGGGAGAATTTTTGTTATCAATTTTCAATGGTATGGTATCAATGGTATATTTTTTTCCAGTGGCGTGACGATTTGGGACACAAAACAAACTGATGGTATTGATTTTAATTGAAACGCATGTCTGCCATTGATTAATACTGAACTATAACTTAATAGTCAAAATATTATCTTTTTAGTTACTTTAGGACTCAAGAGGAAAACAGTTTTTGTTCCCAATTTTCAACTAGTTGGAGTAGAATGATTTGGGGCACTAACAAACTGATATTGATTTGAACTGGAACAACGGGTACTTTAGATCAAATCGATAACGAATAAACCTGTAGGCGTATGGTCAGTTAATCATGTTAGTTTATTCCAAGAAAGACCCAATTTTCGAACTTCCCATAAGTAGGGTGGTATTAGAAAGAGTAATCACCTGGGTGACATTTACGCTACACAAATACGAACAGTTCGAAAGGTCTCAAAGAGTAAATAATATTCGCCCGCACAAACGAACCAGTTACGAGGTGTATATGATTTCCATTCGTTAGTAATTTGAAGCCATGAAATTCCAGTTCGCGTTACGCACGCACTAATGGTTTTCATAATGGAGCAATTTAGAATAAATTTGTACCGATCGCGCTCACATAGTGAGGTTCACCTCCAACATACGCCATCACCAACCGCTGCCCCCGAGGAGCTAAGCTGAGCTCACACACAATTCCTCCATCAAGGAGCCATCCAAGCGAGTTAACCTTGTTTATACATGCTTAGAAGCAAAGATATTTTCATGTTCCGACTCATATGCCGCCCCAACCATCGCATCCCATCCCTCATGCCACGCGCTCATCACACACATAAGGCAGACGAATCGCTCAAACAGCTTCCAGGCAGCTCAATTTTATATTCTTTCAATGCGGCTCCAGGTTTGGAATTTGCCGGATAATGAAGTACGAAAGGGAAATGGGAATAACAAGCATTATCCTCGGCCGATCCTCCCAGCTCTTCGTTTTCTAAACCTAAACCTGCGTCGTTAGATTACACGTTTTACATGTTTGCCTATCCATACGCGAGGACCTCAGGAGGGAACATGGTGCGCTCGCCGCCATTGAATGTAAAATAAGTATTTTTTCGTATATGAACCATGAAGGCAATATAAGGCAGGCGAGATGAGTCGGCGACGATGGAGGCGGTTCTTCGCGCGAAGAAAAGTGATATGTTCGTTCGCATTGCGGCGAGCCAGGCGTGCGCCTCAAAAAATAAATTGCAATGTAAATTTTGCATTTAGACACATTTTATATTTAGTATTGTAATAACGCGGCACACTTCTTCTTCCACCTGGCAACGTGCGCCAGTAAAAAGCTTTGCCAATAATATTCAGGCAAGGAACAAGCGCGTATTCATAACTTGCGTACTGTTGAGGCATATTTCTGAAGAATTTCCACCTTCTTTGAGTGCACCCCGGTATCATATGAACGTACTTTTATTCTTTCGTTATATTCAAATAAATTTTCACTCGATATTTGATTTTTCTTGTAATGCACTCCGTTCACTCAGGGGGAAATTTATCGTAGGCAACTAAATTTTGAAATAAGAACTTTACGATCAATTAGGTTAGAAACATTTCGGAAATCGGATTCTACTGAAATGATTTCGCCGATGGTAATTTGATATCAGGCACCAGGTGAATCAATAAAGCTTCATCATCATAAACATGTTGAGTGCCGAGTGAAAGCGCCATCGAATGGGATGAGATAACACGAAATACGCAATGAAGGCGTAAGTCATGCACATGCACATACATCGGCGGCAAATATGTAATTTACGGGAAGGTGGGGGTGATGAAGGGGTGGTTGCCATCACTGGCACAAGCAAGTTTGCTTGTTGTTGCGCGTATGCGAAACTCGACGCGTATCTTCCTCTCTTCACTCGCGAATTCTTCGGCGTGTACCGGCAGCCAGGCATGCTGAGGCAACGCATGGCTGGGCAACATTCGCCCAGCCAGTCAACGAACCAAAGCTAGAGGCGCTCTCCTTGCTGCTGCCGCCTCCGAGCTTCATTATGCGCTGCGTGTGTGCCTTTTGTTGATGTGTATTAATGTCGGGCGCAATGTTAATCCTCTGCGGAATTTAAGTAGGCAGTTCGGCACTGAACCGAAATGTACTCGCATATTGTGCGCGCACACCTCACTTACGTTCCTCTTTCTCTGGCTGCTGAGGAATGGTAACATGACTCGTCGAATAACAGCTGATGAGGTTTTCATTCATCTGCGCGTCATCCATCAGCTTCCAGCAGCAGATGGCTGAAGAGTCGTCCCGATGCGGTACTCTGGTACAAAACTCTTAGGTTCTCGTTCGGTGCAGTTGGCATTGTTGGACCGCCTGAATCAAAGCGTACTTCCTATAATTCCACGTCGATGACGCATCAACGTTCTTAAGCGCATTAGTTCAAAGGATCCGAATAACAAACGTAATCGTTACGAGCATACAAATAAAATCAATGCCTTGGAGCAGATGTCGTTCGAGTGCCATGAATTTTGATATGCAAATAGCTGTGAATGATTTCGGCCCATTAGATCCCTGAGACAGGCGTAACTGAAATATGGCGGCATGAGAGTATAATAGAACTAGGTGTGTACGGGCGCACATTAGGGAAAGAAACATCAGGACGCATTACGATCAACAGTTAAACGAAACGTAACGACAGTGGAAGCGTATTAAATGTGCAAATTGCCGCCGCCAAAATGTGTCCACTCTTGTTGCCATTACACGATTGCGTGTGTGTGTTAAAAGTTTCGAATTATGCGCGATGTTTCGTTTTGTTCCCGACTTGTTCCCGGCGCATACGCAAATTGATGCTGGCGCTAGCTCGGGCAGGGAGTAATGAAGGACTGCTTCATTCAACTCTCCCGCCTCCGCAAACCCATTCATTGGACGCGTTGGTTGTTGCGTTGGTGGTGGCGAATGGACCGGGATTGTGGGGAACGCGCGGTCCGATGGAAGGAATTTGTTTCGCAAGTTGGTGGCACACGCAAACGCGAGGTGCCGTGTTGTACGTTTGTTTAATTTAATAATATACCATTGCGTCGCGACGCAACAGCCTTCGCTAATTAAATTTCCACTAGGTTATGAGTAGTTTGTGAGAATGTGGTGAGCGCGTGCGACTCCGAAGGACTATTTATGTCCTTACGCTCAAAGTTATAAACATCCTTCCTTCGTCCCAGCCCATTCGTAAATGTGTAAACACATTTCGGCCTAAAGCAACAATAGCTAATAAATAATTGATGTATAAGGATTTGATTGTAAATATGCTATGAAACGAACGAATACACTTTTGCTGTTGGAATAACAATAACAAGTCATATTTTCAATAACAACTTAATTCCTAGTTAACAGATGACACAATTTCTTACTGGAAAAATTTAGTTTGAATGATGTAACAATATCGTATTACGATTCAGGAAATATGATTTAAGTAGTCTTGAAGCAATTAGTACGATGATTTTGATTACTATATGGCAGTACCTTATGGTATACTGGTAAATTACTGCAACTCAAAAACGATTGCTTGCAAATACCATGAACGACCACAGTGATTTCTTCACGCTGCACTGGAGCAACAAATAATGATTGTTGTGTTCAGAGTGCGCAGACAAAAACCGACAATAAGTTACGCTCAACAGCGTGCACAAAGCATGCAGGTAAATGTTATTTCCTCTCCTTACAAATCGGAGACGTCTTCAGCTCGATTGTTGTCGTATCTATGTGCGCATAGTTGTATGTGCGTTCAATTTCTTCTGGTCACGGCGATCACTAAGTATGTAAGCACAAACAAAACTAACGAAGTATGCACCGAAGGAAATGCACCGACCCAAAACGAGCCCGGAGAATGGCAGTGGGACCCATGAGCCCGTGATTCCATTGGCATTATACGAGTCCGTTCGTCTCTATATTCGCTATACGAGCATGACACCACGATAAATACTCTTCCTTCGGAGTGTAGCCGACATCGACTCTCGACGTCTTCGTCGTCGAGGCGTCCGTATACCTGTGTGAATGGTGCCCGGTTGCACATGGCAGGCCATCGAAGGCGATGAACCAGCCGAGCGACGAACCCGAAGACATTCAAGCAGAAAATTGAATGAATCGTTTCTTTTATAATGGTGCTCTATCCACTTAAATATATTGGACGACGTATAAACCTATTTGCTTTTCACATAAATCTCATTTCGGAAAATCTATTTGGATAAATAATGTGCGCCCTCTTCCACGGGGGGCAGCGCGCTATTATATGGCCCCATTGAATGGGTGCATCGAACGTTCAACTTTTTAAATTGCACTCATTCGGAAATAACATTCTCAAAGTTCAGCCAGCCATCGCCCTAATGCACCAGGAAGAAAAATGCACCTCGAATAATTTGCAAATTTATTACATGCAATCAACATCTTTTTCAATACCTAATAATATAAGCAGTAAAAAGGACGTTGATACAGTTTTTCATTTGTCCTGTGGTGGGGAGAGATTAGATATGCGCAGATCCATGCATATTCATTACGATTGAAGTTGCGCGATGTTGGGCAAAATTAATGAGTCTGATGGTACACTTTAGTGAACGCGCGGTGGCGTTGGTGGCGCCTGCACGCTTTGGAATTCTGTATGCGGCTGACGAATATGGAATATCTGTTTCATTAGCGATTTTGCCGACGTATGCTTCAATCGTATTAATACTACAGAAACGCACAGTCACCAGACTATACAGACACACTCAAGCAAAACGATGGATGTGGGTTAGAGAGAGAAGTTTTGACTTTGTGTATGCTAACTATTGGTATTAGAGCTTAGAGCCCAGCGTTGACGAGAGCGAATTCGACGCTAACTAAGTTAACGAACCACCCCTACTCTACTCTCAATGATCCTTCTCGTCCTTTGTACGTTTGGGAATCCGGCGGAAAAATGTATGAACATTATCCCGTACATATCTGCATCTCATGCGCAAGTGCAGCATGCGATTGACGTCATTTAATATTTTTCCGGGATACCATAATCGCATTGCAATGTAACTGCAACTTCTACGGCTCTTTGTGGATAATCCGACTCAATTATTTGCTCTAGCCATTTCAAGCATTTCATGGGACGTTGCGGACACAGATCGCAGTGCATTTCTGACTCTTAAACTGCATAGACTTATTCTGAAGCAAATTTCTATCGCATAAAGTTTGGTGATAAATCAAATCTGCGATTATTCCAATCTGGTATATGGTACTTTTCTAAAAACTTTTCTTCTATATTTTGAATTTCATAGTATATTTAGTATATTTCATAGTTGATAACATTTTCGCAGGACACCAAAAATTTAAATCCACCCTGACAGACTTTATATTCCTAATTGGGACAGGATATAAAGTGAAACGTCTTGCAGTGCAACCATAAATTGACATAAAATATAATGGAAAGCATAACAAATCTGTTTACTTATGCACGAATATATGAAAGATCATCCAAACGCTCTTTGTACTATTGCACAAATGCTGCATTTCAGGGATCGCCCAGCTTGAAAATAAGAATGCTGCCGTGCATTCTTCGTGCCATTGCAGAATGTGTTTGCAGAAGGTCTCAGCGAGTGTGCTCCTCCGCAGACAGCAGGGAAAGCATTGAGAAATTGCATTTGTGAAAACAAGTAAAGAAAAATGTCGGCGCGTATTATTCAAATGTTAAGCTGAATTATGCACGTTTTTCCTTTATGCGCTCCTCCACTTGCCCTTCAACAATCGCGCAAACAAAGACGGACCAAAACTCGGCTGCTCGGGCTTCACTCGGCATTCGGAGTCTTGAGAATGGTAGAAGTGTGCCCGAGTGTGCACACACAGAGGAAGCAATCCTTTTTATCCCGGTCGCACGTCTCTTCGGCCAGATTGTATGCCAAACATGACTCACTCGTGCCGTAAACGTTTTTCGTAGCCCACTCGTAGAATCGTTGATAATTCACGACGCGATTCTGCATTTTAGTGCCGTCCAATACGGGATATAATACAAACTGCGAGGATAATTCACAAACGCTCGTAAAGTGAAGGCCTTGAAACGAAACAAATTTAACTTTCAAATGCAACCTGTCCGCCTGCATCCACTATCCATGATAATTAGTGCATTCAGCAGCAACTAAAGCATACCATGTTTGAAGTGCATCAAAGCAGCTTTTTTACTTCTTACTTCTTTTCTCGCTTCCGGTAAGTTATAATTTTGTTTCAAGCAAGCAAAATTTCACAATGTAGTACACAATTGTATGTGGGAAATATCTCTCGATGTAGAGTCTACCCTAGTTAAAAGCGTTGACGGGTCCAATGTTGTCCCCCGTGTTTTCCACGAGTGTTGCCCAACATTGTCCACGGTGTTGGACAATCCGGAGGACGCTGAATGTTTGCGGGCAACGAAGCGCGACGATTCCGGCTCGTCTGGACCTTAACAACATATGTTTAAGGGCCACACACCATGGGTCCTCTTCGAGGTTCGAGAAGATTCAGTAGCTGCAGTGACCGGGCAAAAGATGCCTTCTGCTATACGAGGACATGGAAGGCGTTCAAGAGTGTGTTAGCCAGTTAGCATTGTTAAATTTCGTCTTTTACTGTTTTGCACTTTAGTTACACATGGAGTGGCATTGGGTGCGCGTTTGGGCAATGGATGTGTGGGTGTGCAAAGAGGCACATTTCCTGCAGTGCTGTCCTCTCTGTCAGAGAGGGAAATCCACGCTGTCTCAATAGATGTCCTCGTTACAGCTACATTGGAGCCTTCGCTTCTGAGCCCGCCTCGGCCACTATGTACGAAAACGTAACGGACATCCTTTATTCCCCAGTTAGTTGTATTGTATTTTGTCTCATTGTCTTCGCGCCGCGCTATACATGTTTGCAGAGGACATTCAAGAGAAATCTATGCAGATGTGTGCGCTGGTGCTGCTATTTCAGCGTCGCACTTGGAACGCCAAGTGCCAAATCTGAATCCGGGCAATTAAACACCAACTCGGCTAGAATTAATCATGTAAACTGCTTCATTGTTGCAGCCTGTAGATGTATTCCAGTCAGGCTATATAACAAGACATCGTTTCTCCTGCTCGCTTTTTACTTTCCTTTGCCCGAATAGCTAATCTACAACTTGCCTTTGCCTGCTCTTCATGCGCATGCCATGCTCCTGTGTCAAATGCAACGTGCGAGCTTCCGGTGACTTGATTCTCCTTAATTTATTGAGGGCATAATCCTCTAGATTTATTCAGACTCTCGAAAACTAAATGAAAAATTGTATCTCAAAAACTACAAAAATACAAATTGGATAAAATTGAATTTTAGACATTTTCCTTTGGAACGGTTGGAGATATGCGGGTTAGAGTAGCGTCCCAATGTGTATTTTATCTCGAGTGACAACCGCCTTAAAAGAAATATCAAGCAATTTATGTTTAACTTGCTAGTTACTTGCAGGCGGTCCTCTTCAACCTACCCCCAAGTGCACGTCTTATTTCACTCAAACGGAATACTGTAGAGCTTCTCGCTTGCGTTCTACGACTTCGCTACCATCCATCGAGATGACTTCTTGTGTGACATACAATTTTCTGCAAGATGCATGCCTTTCAACGAATCGAAAAAAAAAACGGTACTCTTGTGCAGTGCCCATTTAATTTAATTACATCCCACTTTATAAGAGCTTTTGGCCCTAAATTGGGTCAAGGCCAAACATGACAAAATCCTAAATATTCAGAAAGTTCAGAATTGAATTAAATAACACAAAAGAAATAAATCTCCTGAAGAGCAAAATTATTGCACAAAAGTTACAAAAATATACGTTACTAAAAATCAATTGCATCCTTGTGAATGTGGAAGAATAGGGACGCAAAAGGGACATTTCGGGCGCGTCGTGGAGGCAATGATTTTGAAGGTATCGTATGCCCCTCGTCCTCTTCACGCCTGAAACGCGCTCGTATAAGAAGTGGCCAAGGATGCACGGAGTGCTTGGGCTTTTCTCTTCCCTTACATGTTCCTCGAACACCATATAAATCTGAATTGTTGACGGAAATGGGTTTCCATTGCCGTATTATTGCCTGGCATCGTTGTTATGCTCCGGAATAAAATCCAAAAAAATGTGAACGTTGAGCAGAGAACAGAGGAAAAGGACTGAAGTACAAAGTCCAAGAAAAGATTGCCAGGCATTGCAGAAAATTGTTGACTTTCTTTTATTTCAAGTTTACGCTCTGTACTCTTCAATATTTCCTACGGTTTTATAGAGATTTACTATTTCTGTAAGTGATTTAATTCGTTTTCTGTATTTTTTTCTGATTTCCTTTCAAATTATCACAACAAAAAATCATACAAAAGATCATAATACTTCTCTATACTCTATTTCTTCATTTAATTTAAAATCAAGTTATTCCTTCTGATAAGGATTTACCGGAAATAATATGAATGAGAGCGCATGCATTGCATTTGCAATCAGAATATTGAATATTGCGGAAACATTAATTTGATTTGACCGGAATAACCGTCAAAATGAATGAAAACGGAGCAGGAAAAATGAAAAGTCGACAACGACGGACCGGCAATGAAAGGAAGAAGCTACTGTCATCATACAGCATCGCGGATGATGGATGTACGTGAAGAAGTCAAAAGATGGAAATGAAGAAGCAGGTCGATCCGTATTAACTTGATCAAATCAATTTCTCTATGGATCAGACAAGACTCACACACACTCACATCGGAACCGCCGGGTTCGCTGTCATTAAACTCGGGGTTGCAGGAAGCGAACGCAAGGACCGATAATGAAGGACGAAGAGACCCACTCCCAACCCCCATCCGCTGGCTGTCTGGCGAAAAAATCACGAGCTTGTTCAGCTGATCGCATCGATATGCTGCTAAAATAGCGAAGCATTCCAGGCCAAGCATCCCGCTCGCAAGGGTACGCGCCCGTTCGTTTTTCCCCTCGTTCGTTCGCGTTTTTTTGCGACTCCTCTTCGTCCTGATGGCACAAAGGACGAAAAATGCGGTCACGTGCATTGGTAGATTTGCCTCTTCCTGTTTATACGCCGAACGTGCTCCACGTTCCAAATGATTTGCGAGCGAATCTATGATTTCGAGCATCATTTTTCCTAATGCAATCGTTAGGCTACTTTGCGCGAACGCGAATCGTTTTCATAGCGGAAATTACTTAAAAAGACGGCAAAAAATGGTCTTGAGAAATTGATGAGCTCGGATGTGCATATTTCAATGTGGAATTTCATTGCTGTCCGCCGACGAAATGCATAACGAGAGCCTACCAACGAATTGCAAGACGTCGCGTCATGCACTAAATAATAAGTTAACGAGTGAAATTTTTATTGTCTTCATCACACACACTCATAAACCGTTGTATTGTTCCGTTGTTTTGTGCTTTTTGAACATTGTTGAAGTCAGCGATCGGCACACATCGTTGAGTAACGGCGTCTTCTAACATGCGTGAATTTCGCCATTTTTATGCGAAATTATTCTTGATGATTTGGAAATGTTTTTTTGGCGCAAGAGCAAATTGACGCGTGGGCGGTTGTGATTGGAATTTAATACGGTCTCATGCTACCGCAGGTCTTAAATTGTTCAACGCTCCTTGACGGTCGAGATTTTCGCCCTTCCAACGAGGTCGGAATTGGGTTCAGTTCC
Source organism: Aleochara sp. GC000083 (assembly GCA_030264555.1). NCBI lineage: Eukaryota > Metazoa > Arthropoda > Insecta > Coleoptera > Staphylinidae > Aleochara > Aleochara sp. GC000083. The sequence continues at coordinate 43,679 of JARJDZ010006925.1, forward strand.
CATTTCCATTTCTTCCTTTTCCGTGTCCTTACTGCTCGAATTGAAGCGCGTTGCTGCTCCATTCGCCACACGTTCACTTCTTTCTTGGTTCGGCATCCACGACCATTAGAAATTTAATTAAAAAAGTAAAAACATATCGGAGCCCCGCTCGCATCTTCGGCACTGTGCAGAAAGATTGCGAAGCAGCTCATTGGCCTCCAAACACTGTGCTTGCATGCATGCAAGCAGAGAATACGGTAGGAGGAAAAGTATCGGCCATAAAAAAGAAGCACGTAAGTGGAAGCTGATACACCAACAACAAGTAGGTTTTAGTGCAGCAGCAACAACAAGAAGAACACAGGAGCACCAGCAACAAATTGGAATACTTTTACCGTATTGTTCATTGTATTCTTCGTTGGTATAGACATTGTACGCGTTATTTCATTGTTTGTTGCCGGTGGTAACTGGCGAGAAGAGAACGTCCTTCGTTTCTTGCCAACTCCATTTCCCAGCAGTCCACCGAATCTTTTCTCTTACGATGTGATGCGCTCTCTATGCCGCTGAAAACGACAGATTCCTCTTCGTCTACTACTTCTTCACAGTGTTCTTTGCCAAAGCTTCAAAGTATTTCACGCGATGTGTTTGTCGATGTGCTCCTTCAGCCCTAGCCTCCAAGTCCAGACGGATTGTGTTGAATTGTAAAAATGCCACGCCATCGCCATCCGAGTCCTATGTGCTGCAAGGCACTTCTTAAAGAATACTTTTATTGCTTTCTCATCGGTCATTCTCAAGTATTGAATAAATCCCAGACAAGTCGTATAAAACTACCAGATCCGCATCGGCTTGTTCTTTCGTTTCATTGTCTAGAAGGTGAACGCGCTCTGTCAGCCGACAAATTGATTTCCTAACGTTATTATTACACACTAAATGCTATTTCTTCTATTCTTTTCCGGACGCGTTGCTCGCCGATACTCGAGTCTTCTTGTGGCCAAATTCGTACACAGATATTTTTAAAACAGTACCGCTGCATCGCGTTCGAGCAACAATAACTAAGAGCTTGGCGCGCGCGAACCTACAAGAAGTGGAAAATGCGGCACTAAACGAGCGAACGTTTTGTACCGACGATGAGTTTTTATTGCGTTTTAAAACAACTCGTGTGTGCTACATTGTCTCTTTTACTTGGTTCCTACTCGTTGGCGGCGTTTTTTTCGCTTGTGTATTTGTTTTGTGCGCTTCGCAATGGCCTCCAGTTGCCCACCCGCCCCCCAACGATGCGTTGTCTTAGAGAGCAAAGTGGAGTTGTACCATTGAATCGACTGACGACTTTTCGGATCCCTTTTTAACTTGCACGCCGAGTATCTTTGAATACAATGTGTCCAAATTTCCCATCAATGAGCGACATTTCAATTTCAGAAATCTATGAAAATTTTACCATTTCCTCGATCCATTGATACTGGTAATTTTTGAAAATATCTCTTCAAAATTTCAGAGCGTAAACTTCGATTTTATTATTCCGATAACAGAACACAATGTATTGCTTTACAAGAATCCGATATAAAGGAGCGATTTACATGATCGAGCCATCAGGTCAGGATGACGGAAATTTCGAAATTCCATACATCATTCTGTACTTTAGCGAATACGAAAAATACTTGTTTGTTGCAAAGTGATACTTTATCTGATTGCAGGACGACTTGTAGCATTTCGTATCCTTTCATACAACTCTCTCATATCCGGAGGAGGTAAACTACGAAGCAAACGGTTCAAAAAATACATTTTACATTGAAGAAATTCCATATTGCATCCAATAAAGGAAATCGACCGCAAGAGTGAATCGCGGCGAAAAATTTAATTATCCTTGGTATACATCGTAATTAAACTAATGGCAAACAGAAATTTCTTGGGGGAGAGTCCTTGACGAAGGGGAAGCAACCCGGTAATGTTTGCTGTAAATACCCATCATGCTAAGGAATGAGCCTTGAGCAGTCTCGTCCCAAATTCGTTAAAAGAGGGCAAGATTAATGGGAAGTTATCAAATAGACAAGTATTAGTTACCCGAAGCGTGGTGCGCGTGTGGCGTGGGTGTAACCCGAATAACTTTCATTTCGACCATTCTCCCGATTTCCAATGTCATTCGAGTCAGTCAGCCCTAGCTGGCAAACAAGAACAAGAAATAAATTTCTCATTTCGTCCGAAATGACTCACAATCGATGCTTGAATTTCGGTGCAACCAGCAATTCGTTGCACTTAACTCAGTTAATTCCAGCCATTGGAACATTAATGATGGTTAAGTATTATTTGTTTTTAACAAAATTATAGAGCTTTACGGTTTATTTAGAATTATGCTTTTAGATGACCAACGCGTAATTTTTTTGGTTTGTTGTTGTTGATGCAAACTTTTATGTCGAAAAATTCTGGAACTGGACCTATTTAGCTGATTGAAATGACATAAACTTTGATAGTTGCTTTTGAGAAAACCTGATTTTCCCTTACTATATTATTATCAGCGACTTTCATATGTTTAATGGAAAACTAAACGTGCTTGTTTACACATAACAACAATTCCAAAATGTAACCCTAAATTAATTTCCATTCTGAAATAACTGATTTGTGATTCGGATCAGCAAAATATAGGCTGAAGTATTTTGATGGTTATTGTGTTTAGTACACGTAGGAATCGACATGGAAGTATACTATTTGCTCGACTGAGATAAGAAAGGCAGGGCTGTAATAAAAATATAAAATTCAGTCGTAAGTGAGACAAATTGTCAGATGGCGTGCTTTAATTCGATTACTGTAATTTGACACCGAGCAAATGCTGGACTGAGTAGCCTAGTCTGTAGTCTGGATAAATTTCACATTGAGCTCTCGATAGCAATGCCAGCTCTCCATTACCAAGCCTTGCCGAATTAAATATTATCCCTACAAAGAGTTCCTAATTTGTTTTTATGAATAATTTTGCGGATGAACTTCAAAAGGTTCGCGGAATTCAAAGATAGTAGAAATGTGATTTTTGATTACAATACTATAAAAAACCAATTTGTTGCTTATATATTGAAAATTTAATTGAAGGTTGCAAGAACCACCTGTATATTCCATTTGAATACTCAATTGTAGCGCAAATGCCGTTACACTGGGCTCGTTGCCTTTAGCATTCGTCCTACTCGAAAATGCAAATTTTATTATTGATTGAATGTGTCAATTAAGCGCGCACCATGGTGTAGTTTTACTTGGACTCTAATCCCATCGAAAATGCTTCCATCTAGTGAGCGCATCCCGCACGCAAATATATCCCCCATTTCCGGTGAGCTTTGCGCACGTCGCGTCTCAATGTGTTACAAGTATCCCAGGCAATTTGGTGCGTCCTAAAAAGAACTAATTAACTCTCCCGGCAAGTTACTTAATTAATTTCCAACAAAAGAGGCATCGCAGTAATAGTTCTGAGAGAATATCGGAAAAACGGCTGTGTTCAACCACCCCAAATTGTCCTTGGTTGGGGTTTGAGTGGCCTGGAGCGTATGTTGATAGCGCGTTAAATTTGGAGCAAATGCCGGAAAGCATACTCATACTCGTAAAAGGGTATGCAAAAAGGAATGGCAGCCGTCGACGCAAGTTCAAAACGTGAGATCGTCGACAGTTGGTGGATATTTTCATTTGGATTCGACAAGAGGCGAGGAAGAGAAAGAGGCGGGTGGCGGCCGGGGGTGGCGGAGAAGAGATCTCAACTCTCGACGATGGCACGACCGATGCCGCCTCATGTCGTACTTATACACGTATCGACAAGCGCGATGAATACGCGGATAAAAACCGTGATGGTGGCGGTGGTGCTGGAACGGCTGGCTGCATGTTGGAGGCGGCACGCGATGCGAATAAAAATTGCCAACCAATATTCTATTGACAACGTTTATGTCGTTTTTGGAATTTTAATATCGGTAATGTGCACTGTTACAATTTCCTCGTCTATTCTTTTTTATGGTGCTCTGAATGGCGCCGAGCTGGTAAAGATTTTTTTCAGTGGCTGTGCCAATATGGCAGAGGGCGAATGCAAAAAGGTAATTGCATTGCATAAAAGTTGCCAGCAACGTTTTGCAAATTCGCCTGAACGCCATTCAATGGCATTTACTGTAGGCAACTCCGAAAGCACGAGTAACTTAAGTCGGAATTACTCAGTGTGTTCGGACGGGATTGTAGACAACCCATAAAACTCATTTTGTGGAGGAAAGGTATTCGAGATGTTTCATTTCAAAATTAACCCCTCATTCAGGTTGTAAATCAATATTCCTTGTTTCCGACAATGTTGGATCCGATAAAAAACGGCGCTCTGAAAATGGGCCGGCGGCGGTGGCGAATGAATCGTGACTTGCAAATTTTATCCAGTTAATGAATCTATTAATCAAGATTTAAATCGGTTTTGCGAACGGATATTTTTATCTTTTATCACCCAGCTAAGCCGTGGAAGGAAACAATGGGCGAATATATTTTGGAGTAATTTATAATTTTACCGAAAACAGCAGGGTGCGCGCGCGTGTACACATCGCGAAATGTCCCCAATCAATTTTCCGATTTTCGGGCGGAAAACAAGCGCGAAGAAACGGCAATGCCGGAAAAATTCCCGGACGAGTTGCCCCGAACGCTGTCTGCAATCGGGACGAAGGTATTCGCGTTGCGACCATCCCGCCTCCCGCTGCCGCAACGCGCTCCTTCGCGATGGGAGAAAAATTCAAATGTCGAGTGGCGAAGTCGCAATCAATAGTCATCGTTTCCAATTTATTTAAAAGTGGTGATCATTTTTATCCAACGCTTGATTTACCATGGCTGCTTTCGATGCCGACGCTATATATTTCCTTTCTACAATTGCTTTTTCGGTATAATCAATTGCACTCGGTCCTCTTTTGCTGCCACCATCGTCGCCACTCTGCCGATACTCTCCTCTTGTGTATCTGCAGCCACCGCCACCGCCACCACTACACATACTCGCCTCGAGGCCCGAAAACGCGAACGTCAATAGCTGAAGAGTACCACACTACCAATACCAACGCCACTGCCGCCCCAACCTCCTCCGCCGCCGAAGAGGCTTCCACCGTCGCGCCCGATGTAGCGCACTTTTAATGCGATGATTTGTGATTTTCCCAACAGGAACTGCTCGAGTTTCTGCGAATGTGCGCGCGCTCTGGAACTCTTGTTTTCGAATCGTTTATTTGTCATTCGCCTGCGCCATTGTCGCCACGTCTTCGCAGTAAAGCATTGCTCCTACTTGGTGCTCCTTCGGAAATTAATTGTGACAACATATTTTCTATTTTTCCCTCAAACACTTCCTAATTTATTTGAGTTATTTTAAAGTCTATATTGGTAAATAAATACAAGAACCTATATCAACATTTGCAAGTGTATCTTTCAAACTCTCCCATTACATTACTATTTTAAAAAAATATTTTATTCACAAATCTTTAAATTGTACAAAAATACACAAAAGCACAAAAGATAATAGAGCCCATTTACAGAATACGTAAACTAAATGATTCTGTATAATTATAGCAGTCTGCTCAATTCCCCAGAAGAAATTACTCGCAACAAATCGAATTTATGTGACTTCCAATAAACCTGGGAAAAAATAAGTTCTGAATAATTACCTGCTGAACGTAAATACCAAATAAACCCGTCTAATTAATCAATTAATTAATTAATCAGTACATACTCGTGCGTTTAATTACTAAATAATTAAATCACTCGCCGAGATGCCGCGATCAATTACAACGTCGACTGGTACTTAATCGGAAGCCTTTTCCTTCCTTCCTTTTCCGTAATCCTACTTGACTACCGACTGCACGGAAATAGGCTTTTCCCGGAAATCAAGAAATAAATAATGCGCATCGACAAAATCGACAAAATACAATAAATAAACTTTCTGTATTTATTCCTGCCTGTCGTCGTCGACGATTCGAAGGCAAAGTTTCGCTGACAATTGACGGTTTTGCAAAGCGCGTCTTAAACAAAACTGGCGAAAATTCTGCGAATACTTCAAACATTTTTCCATATGTCTCCCCGGTTGACACTCAAGTTAGGCGCACATGGCGAATGCTTTTGCTTGAAGTTAGCCGTCCCTCCCACCGAAAATACATTCTTCGCCCGGCGCCTCCACCAACCGAGCGAACCTCGACCGGAAGTCTCAGATATGATAAATGGGCAAACGTGTCGGAATACACACTGTGTTCCGGCATCTCGACATCTCAACAGATCTCTTCGCACAATACCCAACAACAACACAATATCTTCGTCGGGCGCGATTCGTTGGACATTGCGAATGCAATGCAGCAATAAGTAAAAGTTTTGCCACACACCGAAATTGTAACTCTCCTTCCATACATCCGCACGACTTAGGCACAGACATGAGAGTCGGAGAGATGAAGAGTTAAAAACAACAACAAACTCGGGGGCGGCAAGCACACACTCCTTCGATAAAATGGTAATACAATATGGACGCGTGTATGGATGGTTGCATTGGTAGAGTGCTGTGCAAACGAGAGGCCCCAAAAACTCCCAATCCACATACGAGAACTTGTGTACGGAGGTTCGGTTTTCAGGCGCGCACTCTCGTTCTCCCTGTTGCCCGGAAACACTTGCAACCCGACAAGAGTAGCGCGGAATAACCTGGAGCCCGCAAACTTTTCACCTCACTAATGAAAATCGCGCACACCAACCGCCCCAACACATTTATCTTGCCAACTAAAATATATGTAAATTAGTAATTAAGTATACCTTTTATTGTTTGAGTTTCAATTACATGTTTTTCGTGTGCCCGAATGCACCAACTAAATTTACAGACAAGTTTTAAATTAAATTTAATCCTTAATTGCAGCAACCGTAATTATTTAGTTGGTAAACATCGCGTTAAGACTTTAAATTGAAAGACTTTTCATTTAGGTCGAAATTCGAAAAATCGCTAAAAATTATCATAACTCCGAAACTAACATATCGACTTTGATGTTTTAAATAGCATTTACCATATTTTGACGAAAAAATATCATTGCACATGGTTAACAAAATCTAATATGCAACTGAAACAGAACAGATATTGTTTATGATCCACCAGCTATACATTTTTGAGATGGCACTCAATGGCACCATGGAACATATCGATAATTTGATATTTCATCACCATGCTAAAAAAAGTTTAAAGAAAGAGTCAAGTGAGCGGATACTGTGTGAAGAAAGAATGTAAATTAATCAGCTGCGCAACGAATGGCGTTGTCGTAACTCAAAGCGCGTCCACGATGTCAGCGAAAATGATCTATGTCTTTAATTAATATCGGAACAGCGTGGCCCCACACTGCCGACCACCTTATCACCACCGCCTTCACCACCGCCTCCGCCTCCACTTTCTGCATCAACGACAACGTCGAGGTTGGTCGGAAGTCGAGTATTGGTGCTAGCATCGGGCTAGATGCTCGAGCGTTTTCTATTTGTGCTCCCTTTAGCTTCACAAATGGATGTTGATGTCGAATAAACATGTTGGCATTAGCGATGGCATAATGCAGAAATGCGCTGATGCATTAGACGTCGCTATTTGTGGGCTGCAACAGTATGCTTTTCACAAACAGAAAGTATTTGCGGTTGCGTTCAAGTATACAAACTTCTCAGGCTTGAATACCAATGCAATTCTTCCTCAGCAGTCATAAATTAATGAAAATTTAATATAGAGTTGAATGACATGACAGCATGGAGCATTGATTGATTTTTCGTATTTAATAAAAAAAAATTGAAAACTCCCAGAGTCATATATATCAAAGAAATAATCCTATTTTTATTTTTAATAATACGATATTAACACATTTACTTAATTTATCTGATTGTGTTATCTCGTAACTGTAGGCAGACAACCTGACACAAGAGATGATTCAAAGTAATTTTAATTGAATTTTGGACTAAACTGATTATACCATAACGTGCTTCTTTTTGTTGTCGTCCAGCACTTTAACACCACAGAACAGACATTTATTATGTGCACATGTTGGATACCTTTAAAGCGCGAACGTCATCGTGAAGGTAGACATAATACTGTTAGGTGGGTTTTGCGTGGGCGGACAACGAAAATAGCGGCTTGTTTACTTTACATTTATCCTTCCTCTGAGCGTATCAGCCCAACAAGGATAAACACGAGCAATTGTTATTCTATTAGACCTTTAGACTTAGAGGCAATATACATTTTTATCGTGCGCACCACGCGAAGAAAAGATCCTTGCTTTGTTTTTCTTTTCAATAGAAGACATCAATTTCCATTCAAGTATGAAATTCTACCGAAACTTGAATGGGAATTTATGGTATTTTTAGGGTCACTTCAGAGACAAAAGGCGATCGAATGATTGTAGCAAATGGGACCTGCAAATCCTCATTCATTCCTTCTGACACCCCCGCAGTGCTGAAACAACTCATCAACGCCAACTAGGACACTAGGCATTGAACTATTGAACTCTCTCCCTCGCTTAATACAGTCCAGATTAGGGCTCGTCTCCATTCGGTAGCATCCTGCTGCGCAGATACGACATCTTCATCCTATATCGAACCTGGCTGGCAGCGAATAAAGTGGTGTAGCGATAGGAATTTTATTTGATTTATAAATTTGTTTGCTTGCCAAGCGCGCGCGCGCGTTTGCCATTTGCTACTCGTCCCAAATGCACCTATATCTTTATACGGTCGTAAAGTTCTGTTCATGGTGTCAAGGATGCGTTTCGCCACCCCCGAACTTGTTTGTAGTTCCAAGAAGTGCGCACTCAGAATAGTTTTGCTTTCTAAGTTTATGCATTTATATGTATCTCTCCAAGGATCACGTTTCTTCATAGTTACTTCACCCTTTTGTTTCCAACTGTTTCGTTGAGATATTTTTGGAGGTCGACTTGTTTACCACGAATAATAATTGATGCAACTCTGAAAGTAAATTTCTATAATGAAGATCAACAATGAAGACTGATTTATTGGTGTTTATGTTTTGCAATCAACATTGTACTTGGTATGAACATCATTTATGATTAGAGAAATTCTTTATGAACTTCGCAGACAAATTTAATATCCAAAAACAACCACAAATTATTTGGCAACATTTGTTTGCATACTTACATAAACTAAGATTCGCAAGAGTGGATGGGATGTCCTGCGGCGCCCTTGTTGTTTTTGCGCGCAGAAACCAGCGTTTATTTTTGGTAATAATAAAGCTATAAAAGCATTGGAACGACCATCGCACAAGGCATTGCATTATGGATATCATAAAGTTAAAGAATATGGTAACCCTTCGTACGGTTGAAGATGAACGAGGGTTTTAAGGATATTGCGAATATTTTGAGGGTTCTTTCACAAATTCAAAAGGTTCCTGTAGATAGTCACCAGTATCTGAAATTATAATATATTTTTTGCTTAAAAAAATCATCAAACAAATTGATCCTTAAATTTCAGAAAGATGGGCTAGCACTTTTTAAACTCCAATAATTGTGACTATTATTTCATCAGTCCCCTGTAGTAAAATATGCTCTAGCAACCCAAAAATAAACGCTTGAATCGATAACCTGGAGGACACAAATATTATTTCCTTGGTCGCCTTCCGACCCTTTTCTTCTAGTTCCGCTTTCCCATATAAACTCCCACACATATATTAATTCGGATGCCGTAAACTTCCACGTAATAGTTGTGTTTTACAAGTTTTATGGCATCGTACTAGCGCCCCGAAACGACCCTAGCAACGACGTGGAATTGCGGGACCTAATCCGTCAATCATCCACTTAATCACCCAAAGTGATTACGCTTAACCCAATCTCATTAATAATTCAATCGTGCGGCCTGGCCTCTTCACACATCAACACGAGTAGTGTAGATTGCATGCGAATTATGCGCGCCTCTCGATCAACCCGCATATTTTACAAATTGCCAAACATCGTCCGCAATTATATGTGTATGCCATTCATCGTTGGGTCCCATTGGGATTTGTACAAATGCCGAACCGTTTCGGTGCGCCCGCCGCCGGGTGTACATCATCTTCAGCAGCGATCTCGTCGTGTTAATTTCGTTATCGTGTTAATAACGTATGCGAGGTCGAGATGGGACGTGCTGGGTCTGGGTCGCCAAGCACTCTCGATAATCAATGAACGCGAATCGAACCGTCTCGAATGCTTGCGAATTCGGCAGCGCGACACATTCCAAGCGAAGCAATCTACCAAGAATCATAGATATGTCCTGTAAACAGCTCGAAACTATGATTGAAACTGCCAAACTGCGAACATGATGCGATGGAACAATGTCGTCCAACACTTACACGCAGATGGTGTTTGTTCGGGTCGTTTACGTGCCCGATCCGGGAATAGGGAGATGTCATCATAGAAGTTGCCAGAAGAAGGAATGTGCGATGGATTAAATGTTAGTCCCATTCGATAGAGATGCTTCGATATCTGGAGGAATAGAAAGCCTTCGGAGAGATAATGGAGCAAAGGCAAAGTACAAAAAAGATTTTGATCCAAGTTTCCTTCTTAGAATTCTTGAAATCCCATCTGATATTGCAACCTGAAGACATATTGTATGTTAAACTGTCATTAACTAGAAAGCCTCACTCCGAAGTGTGTATTACCCTATTTGCATAAATGTTTGACCGATTGACTCGCTCCATCATCATCGGGAACATCCCGGGAACAGGAATATATTCTCCTGTAGTGTTGTAGCATTAAGCGTGCAGCCCGAAGCGAGATAACGCACTCACTCGCCTAATTATCCTGTTCAGCTGACATATTGCCTGCTGCATTGTTCGCAATGAACTCTTACGAGTTGACAAATCTATTGACAAATGAGATAACAGTCACACACACATGGTATTATTATTGAGCTATCACGTGCATAAAGCTTCCTGGTAAATTGTAGTTCCATATTATGTACCATAACATCATTGGTTTGTGTCTAATTAAATCTAGCGCAATCCCCGAACAAAATCCAGAGAATTAGCTTTAGTAACGTATCAGTAATTAGTTGTTGAATGAAAATTCCTATGAAACTCATTCATTATATATTTTGGAATGAATCTTTGATCTCGTTTTGGGCTTTCATTATGTACAAAAATTTTAAGTTATTACATATTTCAATACTTTTTTAATTTGAGGCTTTAGACGATTGAACATTTGATCAAACTTTTAAACACCATTCATGGAAATACCAACATATTGTCTCATCTCTCCTCTGACAATGCATCAGAAGTTCCCATCAAAGCAAGCGCTTTTATGGCTGAACAAATACCATAGCGCAACTCGCCGGAAACGAAACAATTAACAGTGGGAAAAAAGAGGGGAAATCATTCTTTTCCACAGCTTCTCTTGCAATCTCGACGCGAGAACGACGTTCCTTATCGTGAAATTCTTCTCATTGCGATTTTATGTCCGCATTCGTAATCGTCTTTTCCATTCGTACCATCAGAGGACCCATTCTGATTTATCCTTTGTCATTGTCTTCCTTTATTATAGGAAAATAGGTCACAATGAAACTGTGCATCACTTGACCTCAACTTCACGCACAGTAACCATGCGAGAATTAGCTCTAATGGTACATTATTAAATTTCCAAAACAAATTATTGCCTATCAATTATTCTTTTAAACTACTAGACTTGTGTTTTGTTAGTGGAGGCAATTAATTTATCGTGTTTACCTATTTGGCTCTAATTGTGTGGGTTAACAAACTTATTGTGCTATAAGTTATATTTGCTGAAAAAATAAATAATTGAATTGTAGGAATAGATCAATCGATTCAACTTGATGTTCTGTTTATTACACAATTTTCAGATCTGAAATATCTTTTACTGTTTCAAAATTATGAGCAATTGAATTTTATGCGCGTTGAGTCCCCAGTCACCGGGTGCGTCAGGGGAGCGTCGCAGTAGTCTGCTGCGCGGGAGACTCCGTTGAGTCGCTCGTGACGTGCGCTACTGCAGAGCGCGTCGTGGCAACCCTCGCGGCGTTCGGTTATTATGGACGTAATGTTTAAATCGCTATATCTCACAAACTATCAATGAAAAAATACGTCACATGGTGTCATTTGATTCACAATTTAACCAACTTAAATGCAACTATATACAATGTGAAATATTAGCATGTAATTAAATAATACAATTAATTAAAAATAAATGCAAATATCTCTTAAACAAATAGATAATAAAATATTTTTATTGCTATTCATTTTGCACTTTTGATATTTACAATATCTCTTACCGTTCTAAAGTTATAAACGATTAAATTCGATGCGCGCTGAGTGTCCCGTTAGCGGGTGAGCCATGAGCGCGTCGGAATAGTCTGGTGCGCGAGTGACTCCGTTGAGTCTCGCGCGACTTGCGTTACTGCAGAGCGCGTCATGGCACCCCTCGCGGGGTTCGGGTATTGTGGAATAATTGTTTAAATCTCTATATCTCGTGAACTATCAATGTCAAAACATGTTACTTGGTCTCATTTTATTCAGAATTTAACCGACTTAAATTTTACTGCATTTAATGCGGAATATTATAATGTGCTTAAAAGAAACAATTATTTAAATATATATACAAGTATCTCCTATATAAAAATGTAATAAAAATGTTTGCAAGCAGAAATCGATTCAATTTTAATTGCAGTTCATTGTGCACTTTTAATATTTACAGTATCTCCTACCGTTCTGAAGTTATAAGCATTTAAAGTTAATACATGTTGAGTCTCCCGTTAGCGGGTGAGCCATGAGCGCGTCGCAGTAGTCACCCGCGCGGGTGACTCTGTTGAGTCTCACGCGACTTGCGTACTGCAGAGCGCGTCGTGGCATCCCTCGCGGCGTTCGGGTGCTATGGAAGTAATGTTTAAATCGCTATATCTCACGAACTAACAATCAAAAATGTTGTTAATTGGTCTCATTTGATTCAGAATTAAACCGATTTAAACATAATTTCATTTAATGTGAAATACTATAGTGCGTTTAAACGATACAACTATTTAATTATAATGGCAAATATCTTGTGTACAAATAAAGTATTAAAATTTTCGAAGACAGAAATCGATTCATTTTTTATAGCTGTTCATTATGCACTTTTAACATTTAAAATATTTCATACGGTTCTAAAGTTACAAGCGATTATATTCGAGGCGCGTTCACTCTCCTGCTAGCGGGTGACCCGTGAGCGCGTCGCAGTAGTCTGGTGCGCGGCTGACTCTGTTGAGTCTCGCGCGACTTGCGTTACTGCAGAGCGCGTCGTGGTACAGCGCGCGACTATAGGATATCTTGTAAGCAACGTTTAAATCGCTATATCTCATGAACTATTGACCCAAAAAGATGTTCCTTGGTCTCATTTCATTCAGAATTTGGCACACTTAAATGTACTAAATGACGTAACTGTATTCAATGTTAAATACCATTATGTAATTGTAATGAAACGTTCATGTTTTGTGGGGACCAAAATTTATTAAACTTTTGCGCTCCATAATTTCTAATCCGCCACTGGTAACAGGAGCTAACGTTTGGAATGCTTTCAATTGATATATCACATTAGTTAGAAGGCAATGAGCAAGTTTTAAATGCGTTATCAATCTTAATTTTATAGTGCCACTTGTTAACATAGTAAATGAATGGTTTATGATATCAGCTTTTACCACCAAGTAGAAAACAATGTATCTTATCTATGCTATCTGCGTCAATAGTACCTACTTATGTAATTATACTAACAATTTTCTATTTGCAATTATCACAATGTTACAAAGTATTACAATGTCACAAATCCATTAATACACATTTGAAATTTATTTCATTTGCTATGAATATTAGATTTTTCTAATGGACCAATGATTTTATATTTGTTGATATTTCGTCATGATATACTAATCGAAAATAAATCTAATAAACAGAAACTTAATTCAATCAATATTATATTGTTGCTATTCACGATAATTGAATATCTGAATTTTGATGAATAACATTTTTATTGAATTTTCATTCATTTCAATATCCCTCGTTTCACTGCAATAACAAAACGAATTATTTCTGATTAATTCCTCAACAAGCAGCAATTCCATTCATTATTGTTATTATTATTGATACTGCTATCTAAATCCTTATATAATTGTGTTTATTTGAGTTTGTACACGTTCAGTTTTTTTCGATTAAATTGGTGATTTGTTTTTGATAGAGATATATCAATTCTGGGATCTCTGAACAATAAAGAAACAATAATAATAGTTGATTCCTTTTTTATTAAAGATTCTAATAAATTTATATCTTTGGGATAGTATCATGAGAGAGGACCATTTTTCTTAGTGGGCTCTATGGAATCATCAAGATTTTCAATTTCACTTGATTTTGCATACGATGCGCGGGCCAGCAGGATTCTAAAGACAATATAAGTCACTTAAATTCTCATTTCGACGCCCAAATGGGATTTCTCTTGTCTGCACTTTCTGGGGCACAGCAGGCCGAAGAAAAAATGAATTTTACTTGCGGCCGCATGCTCCAATGGCTACATACATTCATTATGGCAAATAAGTGTTCTTTATTATTCTCAAACTGCATCATTTATCTTCAAAATTTACCAAAAAATAAATATATTCAATCAATAATCAATTAATTAGGATAACTTTATTAGCAATAATTCATTTGAGATTAATGATCTGAATGAATGAATAAATGTATACTGCACAAATCATTTCATTCACAAACTTCATACTCAAATTGTTTTCTAATGGTTAACGATTCTAATATGAAAATAAACACCAGTTAACTTTAGCTTTATTACCAGGTATTTCGAAAGCGAAAAGCCATTTAGGTCTTTATATCGATATTGGTCGTGCATTAAACACACAACACAACCACGACATGTTGTTGTTTATCTTTCCCGTTTTGCATTCTTTCAGGAGTGTTGTTCCCTTGCCACAGTGCACAAGAATAAAAGGGAACACAAACATATTTAACATTTGTTTTATTATACGTTTGTGTTTCGGTCGTGTTTCGGCATTTAAAACAATGGCCCACAATAACAATTACCTGGTTACGCCAACGCATGGCGATTGTTTGAAAGTTAAATTACTGGAAAATGTAGGGATAGAAATGTTGACGTTGGTAAATTTGGTCTTTGACTCCTTTTTCGCAAACAATGACAACAATGGATAACAACGATCTGATTCTATGAAATTATTTTTCACAAAAACTGCAGAAAATAAGTAGATGCCGAAAGATGCATGGATTAGGTTAAGCCGAAGTGTGCTCCTGAAGATATCTTGCAGATTTTCCCGGTGGAAAAACAGCCGCATCAGAAGCAGGACGAAAACAACGATGCCGCGGCTTTTTAACCGAGGCGTTTGAAACAGGAACCTCCTAATCCCGATTTAGGAGCGCCAACTTTTCAGTTTACTTAGTTTTCCCACATTGACGGGATTTTCTTCTGGTTCATCGAAGGGAAACTTTTATATACTTCATGTACTTTATATTGGATGGCATCGATTGCTTTTAACACATTCTTGCACTTTTATTTATTACTAAGAAATTGTTTAATCAACATATTGTTCAGAAAACTTATTGATTTTTTGTGACATAACCAACTATCTGACTAAATATGATCAAAGAAAAACAATAACATTACTATGTGTGAAATCCATGTATTCATTTCCTTAATCAATTTATGCTTTAATAGTGTTTTAATTAAGACTATTAGAGCACTAACTAAACGGAACAAAACAATGGTTTCTCTCACGCGATCCTAATTAAAAACGATATCAGTAAATTTCAATAAAGCCAAGCAACTATCAAGTTATTCTGTTTATTCGATTATATAACTAAATATTTCAATTACATTTCATTTGAAATTATATCAGGCTTTTAGGTATTTCACTAATGAGATAATACTTCTCACGTAATAATGATATTTAACTATTTACCATAAATTAAACAATTCCAATGAAATAGTATTAATAGTTTCATTTGCCATGATACTAACATGAGAATTGTAACAAAAGGAAAATTTGGAAAAACGAAATTTATTAATCACTTGTAAAATTCTTGTTCTTTTTGGACCCAGTGCCAAAATTTATATAATAACGATGATGATGATGATTAATAGGTCCATATATAAATCCAAAATCAATAAACCACCCTCTATTTTAGAAGGTCTACAAGTTATATTCTACATCCTGAGGAACATTTTTGCGTGATTTACTTTACTTCTTCAAGTTTTTACGTCCTTTAGTTATTTATAGCAATATGTCGCAGATTATATATAATTTACTCACCGACTAACTATTTTCTTAATACATTGAGAAATTTTTTCGACTTTGTATTGTTTTGCTTATACTTCAAGTTTTGTCGCCTCGATTTGAAACATTCATACTATTTTTAGCATACATAATATTTATGATTTTTATGGATAACATATTTCATTGGCATTAAAAGATTAAAGCAAAAACTTTTGGGAGCGAATGAATATAACCAATAAATTACTGAATATTTGATAACCAAGCCACAAAATGTAATTGAGCACTGTATAAATGTAACCACCACATTAATTAGTGAGAAGTGCGATTTTGTAGAACGCAATATTGAACGTCAATATCCAGCTGTTATCATCAATAATATCGAAGTTTATTAAAAGCATTAAGCTTATTAATTTTTCTTTGGTATTCGCTGGTTACGGTTATTGCAAAAGCAGGCAACCTATTTCATAAGCTGTATACATCACACATGTTATTGAATTTTACTGTGATCAAAGTATTCACATAGTTTTCATTATTAGTAAGTGTAATACATTATAAAATACGTCAATATTACATGGGTTATTTTCTTTGTACACAATTTTAATTGTTTGGTGAATAGATTTTGAAATAATTGAGCATTGAATTTCAAATATTTCTCTCTATAAAAGTGATTTAATCAATGCATTTTTTTATCGTTATAAATCACGACTTTTATATTTCACCAAAAAAATATTTTTATATTCGACTGAAATGTTTCCATAAATTATATAAAATTTACGATTAACACGACAAATTGTAATAAAAAGCCTATAAAAACTTTCTGAATGTTACTGACCAATTTTGGTTTGGCAATATATCCCCATTTGAATGTAATCTAAACATTTGTTTGATATAGTTGATTTAGTTCTTTTCCGGTTTAATTTTACTAGTAAATGCCTAAGTCAGTGGTTTCCAACCTGTGGGGCGCGACCCCCAAGGGGGGCGCGCGAGGACCACAGGGGGGGCGCGTAGCTATTTCCAAAAATAAAAATCATTTTAGAATATAACCTGCTGGATACTATTCCTCATTTTTAATAGTCACGACCTTTTTTTTTTTTTAGAAACCAACTTTGTATTTGAAATCTAATACATGTTGTACATTGGTGGTGGTGTGGACCTTTTTTTTTTTTTTTTGGTCTTCACCAACTCTATCATAAGTTTGTCAATTTTTTGATCCTATTCAGTTGAGGGGCGCAACGATTTATTTTTTGTTTAAGGGGGGCGCAGGTATAAAAAGGTTGGAAACCACTGGCCTAAGTGGTTTCGACATTTTAGGAAAAGTCCACAAACAGTAACAACAACCATAGGTAGATTCGCGGAGGTGGACTTTAAATTTGCATTTATCTGCCACGTTATTGCTGTTGCTGTATTGTTGTTGTTAGATCAGCTACACTTTTGTATTTATTTTATGTTTGTTTCTGCCGACTCAATGGAGTCTCTACACATTTACATTCAGCTACATTAAATTACAAATTGCTATTCGAGTCAGGAATTGCGTGGTTTCATTCAAATGATATTTTCATTAGCTTTTTTTATGTAGACACTGCTCAGTCGAGTGTTGTTTTCAATTAGTGGACGTTTAGCTTGTGTAACTTGTCAAGTGATTGTTAGTGGTCAACAAAAAATACCTCTAGGATTATTAAATCTTTGGTAAGCGATTATATATTTTTGTAATTACATACGAATTAATTATCAGGGAAAAAGTTATTCTATAAATCCTAATGAGAAAAATAGCAGCAATTTAAACGCGATAAGTAACGACAAGCTTTTTGCAGTATTTGACAGTCAATTAATAGCTTTAATTTCTTATCCTTTCAAGTGTTTTAGCTAAATTAAAACATGAAGTAAATCCACCCACGATTTGTTCAGTTCGTAGAAACCAAATTAAAAAGTGTGCTTTCCCGCTAGTAACTATGTTTTCACGAATTCATATCCCGCGGGAGTAAATCACATAAAAGCACATTGAAATACTGCAATGAAGTGGAAAACTACGGTAATTAATATGCTCTATATCACGATAATTAACAAATTCATTTGGTTTATGAATGAATTGTTGACGCATCATGTGTGTTCATGGTTTAATTTCGAAAAAAGCTTTTGTTCAATTATTAGCACTACACGTTCTAGGTGCTAGTAGTTGGCATATGATGGTACAATGGACATACGATCCGTAACGCACTAATTACTTTCCTGAAAATGATATGTAATTTCAGGCCCGTCGGCAAAAACATTAATTGTGAACGTATAACAGGTGGAAAGTCGGAAAACTACTCTACAGGATATTACAGACTGAACAATGTGTATATATCCTTTTATTATAATTAGTTCCTGGTAATTAATTTCCGGTAAATTACATTTCTTGGTATTATTTTGGAGGTCCTTATGTTGGAAGAAATATTTTACCACTTTAATTTAATTTCAACAAATAATTTGGTTTGAATTCAATTTGGATGTTTGGTTAGAAGATAAATATGTAGGCAACATTACATCTATTCTAATTCTGCTAATAAATAGAAATACTAATTTAAGAACTCCATAAGAGACATAGAAAATGCCGTTTCAATTTGGAACATTAATTCTCTCAAATGAAATTGTAGAAATTACATAATTAATTTTTTGCTTTTTCATAAATAGCTTTTGTAATATTCCTTCACACCAAATGCAAATACTAAATCATTCATTCAACTAAGTGATTTGAATAGAAATCTTGTATCAAACAAAAAACTGGGTCAATTCAAATCAAAATATTTCTTATAACTAGGTAAAATGAAAGCACCCAACTCGTAATAAGATAATAGCAGGTAATAGATGCAATTAGCAGCATGGCCATTGTGGGATAGGGAAATGAAGCGACCCACGCCTTCATGTGCAAGAATATGATTTAGAGCTACGTGCATTAATAAGAGCCACGGCCATCAGCAGGCTGCTTTTTGCCCGCGTAATTATTCACGATTATCTCCACGCTTTTCCAGCCCTATCACTGTAGACCATCTCCCTTTCTCTCTATGCAGTTTTACTTATGGGTACTTGGAAGTGTGCATTAACTGGCCGCCTGGGTTCGAAGTCAAACTGGGACTCAAATGGCACAGCTATCCGCTTTTCGCATGTGTATTATATTCCTAATGGCGCAATGTTATTCGAACGGACAAATTTCCATGTGAAGAGAAACCCAGTCCTCGTAACAACACTATGAATAATGGTAGTTTCCATAAAAAACGGCGAACACAGACTCGTTCGGAAAAAGAGTACTTTTTTCCGTGGAATACAAATGCCCATTAAATTCAACGGAGTAGAGGGCCGCGTTGGATCAAGTCTTCTTTCTATATATAGGATATACAATAATTGGCACAACGTTGGAAAAAAGGGCAAATGTACAATGCGAGAGACATTTGTCGAGCGAAGCATAACAATGGATATAAAGCCGGTTAATTTGGGAAAGTCTTAATTGATGCTTAAATCCTCCGAAATAACAAGGAAGGATCCTATTGAATATTGATTACTGTTTTTTACTTGAATTTCATTTCAGTCCAGACAAACTTTGAACAATACTTGACCTTCAAAATTTAAGAAGGATCTTATGGAATTCTAATTATTGTTTTAGTTGAATTTCTTTGTAAAAATTGACCTTCAACTTTATCATAAGTAATCTTTCAAGATTGTTTTTAGAACTAACATCGAACATAGTAAATTTATCTGGTAACTTAAAGTCTCATAACAAAATGTAAGAAGGACCGTATTGAATTCTGATTAACTTTTTACTGTAATTCCATTCCAGCAAGAAAGTACATTGTCCAGACATGTTTGAAGAACAGCTTGACCTTCAACCCGAACACAAGTGATCGTTCAAGACTCAAATTGCTTTTAGTACCAACATCCAATACATTTAGTACATTTAGCTGGTAATATAAAGAGCTATAACAAAAAATGCCGAAAACACGTAGCAGCAATGAAACGTGATAACTGTCGATGATACGAGTCATTAGGGATTAGGATCAATGTGCGAACGTCATAAATGCATACTACTCACAGCGGTGTACAATCAATCATGGCGAATCTATGAAGCGTTATAAATCAATCAAAGGTCGCAAAGCGTTGCAGCGCCACGAGAGCACAAATGGATGCTGGCTGGTGTCTATGAATGTCGAAATGGAGGGCATTTGCCATCAGGATTATCTCCTCCATTCATGCCATCATGTTCAAACGAACAAGTGCGCTGATTACAGGCCAACGTCGATGCTGTCGATGGGTATTGCCACCTATTGAGCCCCAAGTTGAGAGCAGTCGCCTGTTTGATCTTGCATCCATACACTTTGTTCCCAGTTGCCATATTCTGCAATATCCCCAAATCGATAACAATTTTGACGTTCAAATTCTAATGTGAAAGGTCGAACATGCTGACTGAATCATGGTTCGTATGGGTACAATGCAAAACAAGAAGAGAATATGGCAAATTTAATACAAGAGATGTATTCAGTGAGACATATTGGATATGGTTAATTGGGACATTAAAATGTTCTGGATTCTGGATGATGGTTGGACAAGTTGCACTGAGTGCATGTTAATGTCTCAACTAAACTGCGATATGAGAGCTTCTAGTTTTGCTCTAATTGTTTAATCAGTCGGGAATGTGCGGGTAATTTAACCATTTAGCTACTACCTGAATACAAAAGATGAAGAGATTTCATAATAAAATTTAGGCAAAATTCATTATCTAAAAATTTGGGCATAAAATTATTGTATGAACTTCATTCACAGTCTAATTAAATTGCAATTGATTACTGTGAAGTATGCAAATGGTTTGTAATTGTGCACCAAATAATAACGTTGGCATAAAACCCGGAAACACAATTTTGGTCCAGTCGTCATTACGCGCTCATTAATTTCCCATTTCATTAATTTCGCGATGCGAATGGAACATGGCGTATTTTCAGAATTCACCTGATTCTCGTCTGCTGTGTCTGTTGCATTACATCATTCGCAGATATGCATTTCGCTAATGCATCGACGTTTCCCCGAAATAATTTCGACGCGTTTACGAAACGAACCGCAGGACCGGAAACGCGGCCGGAGCTCATTTTATCGCATCACACGAGCGTGTAAACTGCATCGATTCACCATCATGGGATTCATTGCAAATGTGCTAATGTGCGCGAATATCTACAAGTGGCTAGCGGTGCAATATGCACGCACTCATACTTCATAAATCTGCGTGTTACTTATTGCAACATCCCATCGTGCATACAGATGCCTTGCCACTTGTATTACCGCCCCCGAAATACAATTCGGACATGATGGCACCAGAGGTTTCATATTCGGCTGGCTTGCAAATCGATTTGTGCGCGCCGAAATATTCCACGTGCATCTGCAATATGTTGCACATTTGCGAAACGATGAGAGGCTCGGAAACGTGCAACGAATTTGCGTCAGGATTTGTTTTTGATTGCGCTCTTTTACAGCTTTTTTGCTTCCATCCAAAATTCCCAATTTAAAGCAATCAGTTTCAAATAGATTTTCAACCAGTGCAATCTTCTATTTCTCTGTGTGAATTCAGAATTTGATTTTACATCGCGTTGAAAAAGTAAAAATTAAATAAACAATAACCCCAGATTTTAGCACCAATCTTTGTAATACATCGCATAAATTTCAGCTACAACTCAAAGTATGAAATTCAACGCTTCATTCGCGTTCTTCCGCATAAACCTTGCAAAACTGTGTGCGACTAAGGAAAACTTTCTGTATAACTGAAGTTAAGCAAATGGAAAACACGAAAATTTTAATTACTTTCCCAACCGAAATGAAAGATATACATTCACATATTACAAGTATATGTAAGAGATAAGGGCCCAGCTCTTCTTCACAATGTCATCGGTGAGGCCATCATCAACTTCAAGAGTCTCACTCCTAAACACCTTGTTAATTAAAATCCGACGAGGTTCATCATTCTTAGGAGTGGCTCCCAAGGACGACTTTTATGTCGTTTCATAAATTATTAAATGAAATTTCTCGCCGAATCCGACTTCAAATTATTATTTTATTTCAGAAGTGGCTGGGATGTTATATGAATTTTTAATCATTGAATTTATAAACGCTTTTTATCACTTTGATAAAGCTTATAATCTTTTGGCATTAATTTGAAGTGTACCCGAAGATCAGGATAATCTTCGATCGTTGAATAATTAATTTGCCCCGAGACTTGGAGGATCTAAGCTTTCGTAATTATTCTGTCATTTTAGACTTTCAAAGATTCTGCATAGACAAATATTATTCTAAGAGGAATTTAATTTTGTATGCAGGGTTTCAAATTAAGTTAATATTCTTAATCGATTGACATTGCTACGACTAAATCACTATAAAAATTTAAAAAGTTAATGTAATTGGATGAAAATCTGTAACCATTTTAATGCAGCATGTTAACAGTTGTTAACAATTGATGGTCTTCTTAAGCAACCATAGCAAATCCTCGTATTTTCAAATTGAATTCCTAATAAACTCTCATCGTTGCTCCCAGAAGGATAACGAGGTAATTATCCTGGTCTAGGTTCACCGGAGGACTTATGATATTGCTTATTATAATCCTTGGTTAAAAGCTTTATACATCAACAACTTTGTTGTTTTCAAGTGAAATGTGGTTTTGTATTCTTCCTTTTGTGTTCTTTAATTAATCTTCAAGCTGGAAATGTCTAATTTTTCATTTTCATCTCTTAACTACTTGCACATGAAAACATGGATGAAGAGATTTAATGGGACATTATTCGATCAAGTAATTTCGGTGTATCGTTCATGATGACAACAACGACGAGACGGGCGAATCCGCGGAAAAGTGCTGACGATGCGAACACAAATGCTAAAGCTTGCGGAAAATCCCTTTTCCGACATTTCGAAGCTTACCACCCAAATGATTATCCATCCGTCCGATGACAGTTATCCCATTTTCAGTTTGTTCAAGTTCAACGACTAAATCCTATAATTAACACCAGCTCAAAAGTTACAAATAATCAAAATACTCATTTTTTTTTTAAATGGTAAATAAAAAACGAAGTGATCTTATCAAATGTATTTTTGCTTCTGAATGGACTTGTGCCAAATTGTTTGTGTTTATTCATTTGGGAAAGTTACAAGGGTATTGGGATGGTGAACAGATTTCTTGCCCGATCTGCTCGTAATTTATCGATCTTTTGCTTTTCTTTGCTTCCTGCTTTTACTTTTTTTCGCACTGGAGGAAAACTGATGTGATTCGTTGCTGTGATAAACATAAAGATGTGAAGCAGCAAAGTGAATGTTTGGAAGAAAAAAAAAAACGTGGCAGCATATAAATAGCAGAAAAACTCGACTATCAAGAAAGAAAGACGAAATCGGAGAAAACAATCACGAAATGTGCTTAAATTCAGTTGTATTCGAAGAAATTGTTATACAGATAGTGAACCTATAAAAATTTTCTTTAAGTTGGATCTATTTGAACATAAAGTTAGAAAAGTCAGAGGGAATTATTTTTTTTTATCTTCGTTGTTATATCTCGTTCGAGCGGAAAACAAGTTCATTTTAATTCCGTGAAACGAAAAGAAAGAACTTATCAAGTAAGTTCTAGATCCAATTATACGCAGCTATATTTATAAAGCTCGGCGTTAATTGACTCTAATAGAAAGACTGCCACGCCAGATCAAAACAATTATATCCATGCATTCGTTTCGTGAAACTGTTGCATGTTGCATGCGAAAGCATTTTTTGCCATGGGGAAAACATTTTCCCGCAGTCGGCGCACGATCCGTCCGCGATAGAATCGCACCGCTTGTTACACACTTCTAGAGGTCAAGGCAGCCCAGCCGCCCCCGAACTGCCGCCCAATTCGACTACAAACCACCACGAAGCCTACACGAGCAACTAAATGCTTCTGGACAAGCCCGAAGATAAGCTCGCCGGTAAAATACCAAAAGCTATGCCTTCCTCACGTCCCGCTGTTGCCGCCGCCGCACGAATGCAGTAACCAACTAAGACCGGCTGGTCACCCTTTTTCCTCCTTTTTGCCCCAACAATAATAAAAAAAGAGTAAAGAGCTCGCATGGCTGGTTGTACCCTACCATTAACTTTTCTGCACACGTTGGCTACTCATTTCCTGTCCTCCAACAGTTGCTCTGCCCCTTCTCATCCTGCTTGAGGATTCTCGACGTTTTATTTCATTTCTTCTTGCACATCCTACACACACACCCAAATTTTGCAGGGTTGTGAACCATGGGAGCAAAGAATATCCCTGGTTTTTATATGTATAGGAAAAGAGGGTTGAAGTCTATTTCTGATGATTTCCTTCTGCTGCACGTGCATCTCGTGCGTCACTCGAAGAATGGATGTTGTATTACGTCCAGGAATGCTTGGGATGCGCAAAAAATGCGGGGGTGGTTGCGTGGGTGTGGTGAGTCAGGAATTGGTGAATCAGAGTTGCAAGGTCTGGGTAGTTTTGGAGCAAAATTGCCTTGGGCATTCGGTGTTGCAGATGCCCATGCATAAATCAACAAGTGCTTCAAATATTTAGAAGGTGTTCAAGTCAGACACACTGATTTACGTGGACAACTGTTTAAAATTGAAAAAGGGACTCTTTTAGAACTTGCCACATAAACTCTTAAAAAATCAATTCCTTAACATATTTCCTGTTTCAATTTTGATCATTAATCTCTTTAGTATCTCCACTTTTCAGAACCTCAATTGAAACAATTTAAGTGACAAAAAGGCGGATTCATAATTGTCGATCTGAAAAGCATTGCAAAAAGTTCTTTCGCATTATGCTCTTGTGGTCATGTCAACTGAAGAACCCTTTACTTCATCCTTCCAGCAAACTATTGTTGTGGAACCATTCCGTACACTTCAATATCGCATTTTGAACCTTGACAAGAATTATTGGTTCAATTACGATCGCAAATAAAATCTGATAGTAACACGTGCCACGATCATAAACCGATGAATCGGATATCATATTAATCTGATTTATGTGACAAACATGTTCCTGCATAATAACATCGACGCGATACTCGTTGGTTTGATTAATAGGACGAGGCGATTAAGAGCTCTCCACTATCCACCGTTGCTATTGCCGCCTACGGTTCGTGATTATGGTCCAAGTTCATATAAAGGTCTCGGCATCGGATCCCGAACTGGGTTCGGATGTTACCAACCTGCTCGTTTGGTCCCATCGACAAGCATTGGATGTTTGAATACGTCTAATACCATTTCGGGCGTAAATTTAATATCTTGCTAAACGTTGGCTGCCCACAGCTATTTCACTGTTGAATATTCGCAATCTATTAGCTTCATTTGTTTCGCTGGACAATGACTGTCCGAGCCATACAGTTCTTGTTTTAATTAAGTGGACAAAAAGCCGATTCTATTCTTCCCAGAGTTGGAAATCTCTGTGAGTGTTTCCATGCAATTTCCTTGTTTGGTTTCTGACTATGGATAGTTGTGAAACTGGAAGTTATTGATTGCTGTTATTTGGTTCGAAAAAATAAAAGTTGCAGATTTACAAAATTTCAAATTATCAGACATCATGTAAACATCAAGTTGGAAATTTTTGATTGGGGAATTCCTACGTAATTTAAATATTTGCTCCTCCAGAAAGGACTTTTAAAATTAACCCCGAACGAGTAATTTCAACATTTACGTTGACCCGAAAAAAAAAGTTATACACTCAAAAAGGTATTCGAAAATATGCGCAATAAGTGAAGGGGGGCAATTTATAAAAAGCACTCAGATGCGCAAAATTATTTCACGAAATTTCGTCTAAAAAATTACGCCCTGCGTTATCAGCATCATTTCGTTTTTTTATTACAAAACTTTCGTCCTTCCTTTCTGACGTTTCACTGTTCGCTCGCTGCTTGACGCCCGACTGTTCCATTCGCGAGTTATACACTTATATTTCACCCTCCGTCAATTCTGGCCGCCCCCGCCTTTACGATTTTTTTTTGCCTGCAAACTGTGTCAGATCGCACCAGGACTTTTCGGCATCGATGCTTTGAAGAGCTATAAATCTATAGCTCCTTATGTAAGTCATTTATCTTTGCGGCCGGGCGTATTTTCCTTATTTTCACGGTTCGCCCCGATTCGGCCCCCATCAGCACCGCCGCCCCCATCGACTCACTTAAACGCGGACCATTTACCGACTTTTCCGCTGTTCAAATATATCCACATGTATGTTTATAGATATGTACAGAGTGTGATAGTACCATTGAAAACGCAGCGCATATTTCCATCAAGGTCCGGGAAATTGCCATTGATTGGGTCGCATCCTGTATAAGGTTGAAGTGTACATAGATCGGATAGATACGAATATAAACTTTGAACTCGTCCATACTTTTATACCAAAGTAATGCGGATGGAACGCGTTCGGGTGGGTTCAATCGCTTGTGCGCTTATGCCCCTTTTGGCTTATTCTCTTTGCTCTTGCAATCCGCTCCAATGATGCTGATACAACGCGATGCCAGGAAATTTTCTTGGTCAAAGACGCTCGTACATTTGCTTCATGTGCATGCGCAACTTTCACAAAGAAGCACCAAGGAAGCATATCGATAGTTGGGTTTTGTTGCTCTATTTGCTTTGGGTATTGAAATTTACTACTTCAAGAAAACAAAAGAGCATACTATTCATCAATAATTGCCTATTGTAAGTTTCCTTAAACATCTTTTCCTGTCTTAATAGTCTCATTAAATTCGCTTTCATGTCCTGAATTATAAATGCTCAATATACGATGTGCAGAAATAATTCTTGCAAAAATAAACAAATTAATGTCTACAATGTGATAAAACACACGTCAGAAACATCTTTAGTCATGCTATTAACTGTAAAAACAAAGAGTCAGTTGAAATGCAAATGCAACGCAAATAAAATAAATATGGAAACTAATTCCAATCGAGCTCAGAAATCAAATTCAAAGTCTGCGTTTGCTTCGCTTCATTATTTATCCGCGAGCGCGTTCGCTTCTTCAATTGCAGTCGCGTTTATCTTTTTCTGCACGTTCGCTTACTTTGCGGTATTTCCACGCCGGGATGACGGGAACGTGCACTGCCAGCAGAAATGGAAGAAGACACGGGAGGATGCGGAAGAAGCAGCAAAAAAAGGAAAGGAGGAAGAGGAGGAAGCAGCCTACGGCCTACAGCCAGCAATTTCCCAATGCAAACAACATCGAACATCGAATATCGAACATCCAGCAGTTTAATACGTCTCGCGATTTTATTCATCGAATTTTATCGTCACGCGGAAGACTCGCAATGCTTGCGATGCGGGGGAGGAAAACACGGAAAAACGATATACAAGGATCATAAATCAGCGTGGGCAGTGATGATGGTGGATTTCGTTTTCAATTTTGTGGCGGTTCTTAATTGAGCTAAAGTTCATATGTTGAAAGTTCACATTTGAAATGTTTCGGGTTCATTGGGAATTCGAAACGATGGAATGAAATTGAATTTTCTTATATATCACATTTCAATTACAAAAAAAAATCTACACCTACAATACTTGAGTAATTTCTAATTATTTTCCAGAAGAATACCTTCAAAAAAATCATCAAATTTTAAGTGCTTACTAATTAATTTTCCAAAGGGAGATTTTCCAGAATAAGTTAATCATATCCTTTAACACTTTCACTCTTAATAAAAGATATTTAGCTCATACTAGGAATAATTCAGGGTTATTAATCAAGATTTAGTGACAGGGTAGTATCTCTTAATGGAAAACCTCTTCGCCTTTTCGTATCCCATGACTGAGTAAATTAATATTAATAAATCAATTAATTGTTGGCCAGCATGTGACCTACAACTATTTCTGTCGATGGATGCCAACGACCAAAGAAGTTATGCTTGAAGGCAGGAATGAAGGCTGCCCCAAGCAGATCCATGGGATGGTGTTCGCGAATTTACTCACTTATTTGCGCTTGATGGACTTGGCTGCTCTGCCGCCATTCTAATTAAAAGTTTTCAATCGCTTGCAGTGGTGGTGATGGCGGCGGTAGCGGCGGCGACGTGCCGATTCGTTGTATTAATTAATTTTAGTTTTTCGCCCCGAACCCGTAAGAGCTACGGGTGGGAAGTGCGGCGGGAGGCAGAAGAAGCCGAAGAAGTGGACTTGCAAATCTCATTTGAATTATTCAGCGTGGCGCAGCGGAGATAAGAGCGTTTATTTAGTTTTTGCATGCTGGAATTGCGAGTGATTGATGAAATCTAACCTTGAATGCGTTGGGCGAGGAGGAATGGTTGTTGTGGTCGTGCGAGCTCGATGGCAATCTTGATCAATGCGGCGGTGTGGTCACGCGACCTGCCGCCTCCGCTGCCGCCGCTGTTTATTGCGCGAATTATATCCCTGGAGGTGTTTAACTTTATAAATTGACTTCGGAGGTCGTTCCTTCGAATAATTCGCACTTGATTAATTTCATCTTGCAATTGTTTCGATTGCCACGAGGCGTTTTGTGGGTGTTTCGATTTAATTAAAATTATGGAGATTCAATTTCGGGCGGATTGCCAACATGAGCAAAGAATCTTCAATGTAATCTTCTTGTTGTTCGTTTTGCTCCAAGAAGTGTGATTGGTTACAAAAAACTTGTTTTCGAACAAATATCGTTTTATTAGATGAAATACTAGCTTGATCTTTTGCCAAATATTTCGAAGATCTACTAAGTTTAATCATAACAATTTCCAAAACTTCTTGATTTTAGTAATAACGACAGTCTTTTGTTGTTAAAAAATGAATTCCAGTGTTTTCAAGAACTGTGTACATGAGTCCAAATCCAACCTGCAAGAAGTTTTCAACTTCTACTCATTAGGAAGGTTTGTGCCCCAAAAATCGATCCTTGCCAAAATTTGCCTTCAAGGATATCAAAGACTTCTTCTATCCTGACTTTCTGGAAGTAACTCTTGAAAAATCAGTCGAAACGCTCTACTACTAAACATAATATTTCACAAACTCCAATGTCATATGACAACAACATCAATTCCATGTTCGAAAACTCCTAGCAAGTTACTTTTTCATTGTTTTTCAGGAACGAAAACCAGCGAATTTATTTACTAAAGCGTAGCCACTATATTTTATGACCGCCACAAGTTAAACTTTTAGAGCCCAGAATGGTCGACCGAGAATAGAGTCAACAATGGCACTGCGTTGGCATTTTGCCCCATTTGGGCGAGACATGACGCCACACAAAACGCAACAATATCTTGTTTTAGGTGGTAAATCGCATGGAAAACGTGTTCCACGCTCCTATATTTCTTTTTCATACGTTCTCACATTGTAATGCGTTGCAATCTTGGCAATTTTTTTTGCGCGCCGAATGCGAACTGCGCTCATATTTCTCTGTGGTGCCGGCGCCTCCGCCACCGCCTTTACCGCCCTAGTGAGGCGGCAGTTGCATTACGAGTGTGGGATATAGGCACTCTAGCAGCTTGTTAAAAAGTATATGACTGGAAGGTGTGGAAGACGTCCGGATGCATGCTACATTTATTTATTCGCTTAGTGAAAAGATTTACGCTCAGAGCATTACTCATACGAGGAGTTACTTTGTGCATGAACGACGAAGATTTTGCAGCGAATTCACTATCCTGAGTAGATTTTCTTCATTTCTAACTTTTAAAAGTGTTTTTGTGATGTTATATTTGTTAATATTTTAGTTACCATCCATTTTCTGAATTTAGTTTTCAAATTATTGCAAATTTTTGAGTGCCCAACAATTTTTAGTTTTCAAATTTTCTGTAAGTACTAAAAGTGTCAAATGAGACTTTATGTTTTAAGCACATAGAGCACACATTTAGTTTACGATAATTTATATGCAAAAACCTGGCTGGGGAAAATATTACGCTCATACGTCATAAAAAAATTTGATGAGTCTGCATGGAGGAAAATTGCGCTATAATAATCTCGTAGTTTTTCCCATGCTCTAAAATCTGTTAGTGACATTGATTGCATCCTGCATGGCATACGTTCCGGACTGGTAACTAAAGCTGCGAAAAACGAACATTGAAAAAATTAAAGCTGCAAATGAAGGAAAGTATAAAAGTGTCGCCTGCAAAACCCGAATAAAATTGCAAAAAAGTCATGAATGAAATTTAAACTAAAATGTGGGTTTCATACATTTTACATTTTATTTGAAACTCGTATTTTGAACGTGAGTGTTGTGATTCCGGGAATAGTGCTCCGAAATCGGCTGTTATTGTGAAATTTGGAAAATGCCTGGGGAACTCTCAGATCAAGCATTCCAACCGACATTGCACACAATTGAAAAAGAAGCGCGCGGCGAAAGCGAATGGCGAAATGGCCCTCTGGAGCGCAAGGAATGAAACTTTCAATGGTAAAGCCCTTTAATAGTCACCGAGGTCACATTGCGGTTGAGTATCTCGCACTCAAAACACTCGAAAGGCCGTCGTGCGAATTTCCTGCCGCCCGCCGCCGCAGCCATCGAGAGTGAATGGGGCCGCCCCCGCGCCTATCATCGCATCTCGGATTTATTGTCCTGCGCGCATAAAGCGTCGATAAATCTTCGGAAATCTCGGGTGTATCTAAGGAATAGTGAAGGCGTGATTAGGTCATGAATACATTTACCTTTGACGCCGAGTTTTATTTACCAGGAGCGCGCAGATCTTTTTTATTGAACTTGAAGACGGCTTTTCGGCCGCAAATGTCATTGGGCCTATTGCGTTTTCATCCCGACGTTTTGATTTTTATTACGGTTACTTTATGTATTTCTTTCCGGCCCCGAATATTTTAATATGAATTATTTTCTTTCAATCAATGCTCGATGATATATCAACATTTGATGTTCGTTTTCAGGCGCGCTGAAAAAACGCAGCTTTGATTGAAATCAATGAAAAGTCATCTACAATGCAAATGTGTACGAATGTCATGTCAGGATCTGGGTTTGATTGACTATGAATGGCATTTGTCCTGCAGGAATGTAGATGCTTGTGATGGACATTTGCAATACAGGCTTATGGAACTTTTTTGCCATTTGAAATTCAAAACGTACAAAAACTGCACACACAAGATTTTTTAAGTTATTTTGTTGAAGTTTTCTAAACTTGATTTTGTAAGAGTCAGACACGTGTGCATTTAATGAAATACGATATTCAATTTTTCAATTTTCCAATATCGAACCACATGTCCAGCATGTCCAGTTGAAATTTCAATTTTCAGGTGGCAATCACATCGATAAGACATCGTATTAGACGTGGATATTCGTTTCTAAAATCCACTTTACTTCAAATGTGCTTACACTGTTACCATACTCGTATCGTTCCATTTCAATCTGAAATCCCCCATAACAAAAATGTGAACATTGCAACAACCAACATTCCCCAAGAACGAGTTTCAGACGATTTCAGTTGAGATAACTTGGTAAAATATCATCATACACGTCCAATTTCGACCGGGATCAAATCATAATTGAAAATTTTGTTTTTAATTTCGGCGTAATCCAGGAAAACATGGAAGAACGCAAGCACGATTTAAACGTCATAGCGTTGAAATATGTGACGCGCAAAGGATGTAACAGTTATACGTGGAATCCTGGAAGCAGTAGCAGCAGACAACGCATTCCTGTTGATTGTGCCAATGCACCTTTCAAACTGTCATCGGACGGGGGCACTAAAAGTGCTCCATTCGTGGACGTCAAATCAACACGAGCCTACATGCAGTTGACAGACGCATCGATGGGGATGCTCGGATTCGATTTTATTCGATTTCATCGCTCAAGTCTTCGTCTGACATTGACATCCGATCGAGGTGCACTCCGACCATGCATGCAACCAACAACATATTTGACAAACCAATGACGTTTTACAGATTTATGTAAACCGAAAGTTTATCGATGCATTGTTATTGATGCCCGACTTTCATCTATTTGTAATTGCATGTCTAAACTTTTCATGTCCAATATTTTCAGTCATGATTCAATTTTACACATTGTTGTCATTAATAACAATTTGACAATATTTGTGAAGATAATTTTGTAGTATTTGATGTGAACTATGAAACCTAGTAGTAAATTGTTTGTGAAACTAGAGATGGAGGGATTTCTGAGAATGAGGAAATCTTGTTGAAATCGAATACTTTAGCAAAAACTCCCCAAATTGGTGGATGGGCGCTAATGGATTTCACCTGTAACGACAATTACGGATTCGCATGGAGACGATGCGATCGAACGAACAATCGGGAACATTATTGGCGACGACTTTTCTCCAGCATCTGTGAATCATTCAGCTGGTGCAAATTGTGGGTGGTGTTGGTATTTGGCAAACGGTGGTGCCGTGTACTTGTTGGGATATCCTTGCGAAACCGCCACCAGACCCATAGTGGGCCTCCGAGTCGTGTTCGAGGTGCACAAGCAAAATTCCCCACTTTGCTAACCAAACAACGATTTGCATATTTATTCAGCTGACATATACACATACTCTCTGCATACGATCCACAATTTTCTCGATTAATTCTTAATCCTTGATGCTGTAACTGTTTACACATGAATTATCAGCATATAGATCATGAAATGAATCCAACTATTTAACACTTCAAAATATGCTTCTTTATAACTATAATGAATAATAAGGATAATTGAACTCTTGAGGCAAATTTCAGGAGCAAATTTTATAATTTCGTTAAGAGGTCCTTTTTGATTTGCGCCACGATGAAAGAGAAGTTCATCAGCAGCATGAAATATTTATGCGTCCATGTTTGGATGTTTTTATTTCGCCGATTTCGGCTTGCATATCAATCGAATGATTTTGCCCCTAGGGCTTTTCAAGTTCTACCAATTCAATCTTCAGATTGAACCCATATCTTGTGTCTCCGCTTCGTTTCGGCTCGTTTGGAATGTGTTCGCGTTTGATGAATTGAAATGCTCCCGTTTTAAGCACACGTTCCATCGTTCGATCGTCTGCTCTCGCAGTATTTGATTAACCCAATGAGGGAACTTTTGCCATAGCCTTTATTACCTTGTTTCTCTCTCATTTCCCGGTTATTAGTTTAGTTCGACGTCGCCAATCTCGAACGGACTATTCCCCATTCAATCCCGTTTTGTATTATTTACTACTCTTTATTAGTTTTTCATTATGAGCTACATTTTCACTCAATAAATTAATAATTACTATATATTTAAGAAGTTGAGTTACCTTTTTCTTCCCTATCTTAATTGAAAAAAATTAAACTGACTGGGTTTTGTGAGAACATCCAAAATATGAAAAATCCGATTTTGCAATGTCAATCATTATAAAAAATGATGTTATTTGATTTTTATCGATCCCAGAAAAGAATTTCCTGGAACTATTTGATCAGCTACTAAAACGACACCCATTCAACAATTCCTGAGACATTTCATGCCGGATTTTTCCACTTAAACATCCAGATAATAAAACCATCAACGATGCTATGAACGTCATCAATTGCACCACTTGAGATTTTCAATGATGACTTCCAATAAATCTAGCATTAAATCAATATTGTCTCGACCATCTTCATTTCACGAGACCACCTTCATCACAAATGATACCATAAAAACTAGCTTTTGTACTCCTTCTCTTGCTTCTTTTATTGTGCTAGATGGTTCTAAATAAGCGGAAATGGATGGTATATTTAGCGCAACGCAAATTTGACAGATAATTGAATATGGTTCAAAGTTCAAGGATAAGTCGTGGTGGCAGACGTGAACGGGAATTTATTTTTAAAAGAATAGGAAATGCAATTGTCCCAGATTTCGAGCCGAGTGCCATCCATTGTAATGCTATTTCCGGAAATGTACAGCTATTAGCAGATCGGCGTTCCCAGCCAACCTTGGCCAGTCCCGCAATAAAAACCCATCCGTGGCTGGAAAAGCATGAACTGGCCAAAGAGAGCGAAGAAAGGACGCAGAGGAATTGATCCCCTTAGGTACATTTTTAGGTAAATTAAAACCTTTTTATGTGTCAATTAAAACATCCGACAATGTTACAGCTGAGATTTTATGTTGGCGATTAAATTGACGATAAAAGTGTTTTATGTAATGTTTTTGTCTTCACCATAAACGAATCAAATTCCTCGAATTATGATAGAAAGCCACAGGTATGAGAAACAATTTTCAGGCGAGGATTAACATTTAATATTTACCAACATTTTCATGATGTTTACAGATATTGAGATGATGGTTTCAACAGAATTGTTTACGACTTTGTTAAAGAGCGTGGGTTCAAACTTAGCAAGTAAAGTACTTCAATATGGTTCAACAACATACAATAACAAATGTCTTTGTGTTTGAATAATATTGACCATAATCTTCAAATGTCTGCATTGTGTTGGATTATTGAGTAAAAGAGTATTCAATGGTTGGATAAATCTTCAAACATCAGCTTGGATCATAAGCCTCAGAATTCTCTAAGAAAAGAGGAAATGTAATTCTATTGAAAATGTAGTCGATGTATAATCTTTAATTTTTGTCATGTCTTGAAGTGTTAGTTCTGTTGTTTTTGCAAAATGAGAAAGACATTTTTGCAAATACGTAGTAGTATGAGATATTGGCATCTAATAAGAATGATTGAACAAACTGTTAGAAATATTCGCAGATATGCAAAAGATGTTTGCATTTAAATCACGTTCGAACAATTCGACTTGCAGATAGTATTCGCCTGGATGCAGGAGCGTTGGCGATGGCGAAAAGCTAAATCTATATTATCATCTATCTGGTTACAGTTCCATTACCATCACGTCAGATTAGATCGCTCCAAATCGCATCGAATACGATCAGTACGCGAGACGTCTGGGATGTCTTGATGGCGTGCGCGCTCTCACAAATTGAGTTTCATATCATTTTTTAAAGTGTTCCACCGCCTCTACCTGCCAATTCACAAACGCCATAAACTCCTCACCAGCTGCGAATAAAATATTCAACGAAAACGTCAAGTTCGACTCGGCAGCGATGCGCGTTGAAAATCCGTTTATGACTGCTTTAAAATTTCCTCGGGGAGCGCAAGTTTCCGATGAAGTATAATCAGCCATTACCCGCGTATAGATTTCATAAACAAATATGCGTACGCCTCCATCGAGGACAAACCCGATAGTAACAACTACAAACTAGATACGGGATGCCTCTGGATATCTACACTCGTGTGCTACCTAGTGAGCAAGTATGCATATGCTGCTGCCCGCCTGCGTCTGGGAAGCGACGGGAGTGGATAGCGAGGAAGAAAAGCCTCTCGGGAAATCTACCCATTTCAGCGAGGTGGTGCACGCATACAGACGCAAATGTACCCAGGCGTCTGCCGCCCCCATCGGAAACCATACGCAGACACATTCATACATAATTCGCGTGAGTTTCTGCTCGCAGCTCTGGAAAAGCAAAGGTGCGCATAATACGCAGTGGCAAACAACGCACACAACCACCCGAGCATCCTGCCGCCAAAATATCCGGTCCCAATAAATATCTCCCAGTCAATAAACAGGTATTCAATTTCCTGAATTTCATCTAGTTAAAAAACTTCAATGGGACCTTCTGGCCTAAGCATCTTAACTCATACAATGTGTCATCAAAATCCTATCCCATGATTGGATGCAATTCTGGAGACATCCTGTAGGAAGAAACCGCTGTCATCTCTTCGCAGATACTCAGAGATTCGACTCGTCTGTGGAAGAAGACTACTTTTCTATTTTCTTATATTCCTTTAGCCCACATCTCCGGCATACACTTGTCCTATATTTTTTCCGACCAAGCTTGCACATTTTCTATTCCACATCTTTTCCATTTTCTATTTTCTATTTTTTGTTGTTGTCTTTGCGGTGGTGTAAGCTGCATGCATGATAGCTCCAAGCTTGAAGTGCATGTGATTTTCTTAAAGCCTCAAGACACTTTATGCTCAGCTAAAAAGTGACATGAGTTTTGACTACATCATTGTGCCACAACCAGTCGACTACAATTGAGAATTAAAAGACTAGGCAAAATGTACAAATGTTGTCTGCAAAACTCGGCCATAAATGCAACGCAAGAAGTCACTCAAACTTTGTAAAGCTTTGTCAAACTTGTTTAATTATGACGTCTACAATTATTGCAAAGCTTAAAATTGATTTGGGTAAATTGGAACCAACATACAAAGATATTCCTTTTCAAGAATGATTTTCTTACATTTTAACACATCACAGTAAGTTTTTGAATACCAGTGAATAACAGCGGGATTAAATTTCAGCGAGAATTTAAAAGGATGGAATTGTAAGTATTTGGTACAAAAAAAAGCAATTTCGAGGAACGATGAGAGAGCTGTGGAGAATCAATGGGACATGGAGAATGGATTTTAATAAAGTCATTTATATTCAATGATTTTTATGTGAGCAACCTCGTATTTCAGCAATTAATCCAGACCCGATTGAGCTCTCCAAAACCCGAACAAATTAGTTTCGTCAAATGCCGAGTGCTGTGTTGACCCGATTGATTGTTTTAGGGATATAGACTCGATAGATTGATTTTGTAGTAGTACATTTCAATAAACTTGGTTTAAAACAAAGTGTATATTTTTGAGGGTTCAAAATTTTGATATTTCACGTACTTAAAAAAATTGTTCATGTGAAAATTTGAATTTCACATGAATTTATGAATTTTTGACCATGAATTTATGACTAATTTTTATACCTTTACAGATTTGATTCAATTGTTGCACGTAAAATTAGCCCGGCTTCATAGTCGCAAATCATCCGGTCTTCGTAAAAACATCCCGGAAATCAAGTGAGTGAGCCGCCATCCGAAGCGTTCATCTGGAGCTTGAAGGCGGTTGCTATCGCAGCAATTCAAGCCACGTTCGTAAATCCAGAGAATAATAAGCGCGAGTTTACGACCAATAAAACAGAAACTGCACTGGCAAATACTTCACATATTTCGTTGTTTCGCAAGGTACCAACCACGCTTCTTCCTCGCTTGCTGAACCATAGGGTTTCAGATATTTCCAGCCTTGTGAAAACGTGGGGCTGTGTTCCGGATTTACTTTATCAATGCGTTTGTCTCTTCGGATCCTTCGTGGATGAAGGTGCAATAATTCGAGCGAGTGGATCAAAACAGTAAATGCCCACCACAAGAGACTAATAATAGTCCCTAAACACTGGGTGTATTCTCAACACCTCTACAACTTTCAGGGACCTTTGCCTTGCGTCGACACAATTCCTGTCGTAATGTAAGAATGGCATCTGTGGTTTGAAGGGTTCTGTTTTCAATTGCCACCAAACATTCAGCTGCTTGAGCAAGTCAGAAACTTGAACAGTTTATCAACTCCAAAATGATCCTTGGCAATTCAGTGCAAAACTTGCAAAAATGAAAAATGAAAAATTTAAAAACTCCCAGTTGGAATCACAGGATAATCGAGAACGATAAGAACAAAGTGGTTTTTGCTGCCCCCAGTAGGACTTTTGATGGAATCGTCGCATGGTGTTTTTCATCGTTTCGGTTCAACTTGAATTCGCACCCGGTTTGCATCGCTTTCTGCGTCGTCATCATCACCATCGCCTGCCGCCCCCGGCTGGATGCTTCCGTGTCAGCAGTAGTCAGAAATAGAACGGCAGGACGAACAGAACAACCAGGACGCACGCAGCACCCGCCAAGGTGGCAGCATTCGTTAATTTCATTTCATTGCGAACGCGTGCCCATAATGAGCTAATTAATTTATTGGCGACGACTTTTATTACGTGCTTTATGCATATTAGGACCAGCCAGCATATAAATTACGCAAATTAGAATGTTTAGCGTTTTATAAAGACGTTGTTATTTCGAGCATTTAGTTACGGGTTTCTTCGTGTCCTTTCCACCCCTCAAGCACTGTCTTTCCTTTCGCGTTTCATGCAAGAGAAACGGTGTAATTTTATTGAATTTGTTCTACTAGTATTTAATTAAATTTCAGACAAGCGTACGCCTTGTTTGGGTAGACATGATTTTTGAATTAAATTCATTATACTACAATGGTTTCAAACAATGGAATCTTCTTGGTTTGCTTTATTCGTACTAAATGAAGGACTAAGTAAAGGATATATTTTAAGATCTCAGGATCTCTGGTATTAATTTTAACAAAATATGTCTTAGATTATTGCATTTTCTCAGGTGCTCTAATCTCTTGTAAAATTAGATTAGTAAACATTTACAATTAAATTTACAATTTGAAATATTCGACTCCAGGAAATATTTTATGCTCTTTTGAAAAATTACTATACAATGTATTTAATTGATGATTGACACTCAGAAGCACAGATTGGAAATTAGTTAATAAATTTCATTAATTAGCACTTGTGTTGGAATTATTGCAAATCATTTCGAACTCTAGCATTAAATTTTATATTCATCCGATTTGTGAATCAGATTACTGATTGAATGAATCGAAAATCAAATTAATAATTAGGACGAATGTCATATGGGTTGGTATAATTTCGATAAATTACATGTGCTATTAAATTACACCCACCTAATGCTAATTATTCCACTTTAATAATGCTCTATTTAATTGATTTAATTAATCCATTCATTGCACAGAAATGTCTCTGGAATAAACAAAATCATAGATTTTCCGAAAAATGGGTGACATTTAATAGCTTACTAGAACTTTTGTGAATTTGCAAATTGATAAATATCGAATGTGGCGAATTGATGAAGAGAAATTTGAGCAGTGAATCAAAATTATTGGCATTTATATGACTCGGTCGCAATTCGGACTACATTTAATCGCGTTTTTTATCATCCTGTCCATGATTTATAACCTTGCAAAAAATGGTTATTACGAGTGAGTACGAGAATGATTTTATCAATTTGGAAATTCGCAACAATGAAGCATGCGATGGAAATGTTTACATTCTATCTATAATCAAGAATGAATCAACCAAAAATGTGCAAAAATTTCAGAATGTTCAAGTACCAATCAGCAATTTGATAAAAGGGCAACCAGAAACAACATATCAACCACTATTATTTCATTATTTCAAATTCCACTGTACAGAATTGAGCGAATTGAACGAATGGGATAAATTGCAGAACTCTTCCAATGTTACCAATACGAGTCAGATGCAAATGTATGAGACCAATCGAAGAGGATGGAAAACAGCAAAAAATACACTCGTTCGATGAATGTGTGCTTGCTGAATGTATATAAAATGCGAAAGTTAACAGCGCTATCAATCGACGTGCAAAGTATTCAGCAACCAACAGAGATGGTTGCTTACAAACTATTCCACGCACATATAAATGCATGCAATGCGTGCGGGGGCGGCAACAGTTCTATATGCGTTGGTGGTACGAATTGGGAGATTTGCATGCCGCTCTCACATTCCGCAAAACTGCACCAACAACTACACACACAATGAGCACTAATGTCATGTGCAAAATACTTTTGGCGTTTCATGTTTCAGCGAGATGCCGGGATTTTATTTACATTTCTGTATTTATATTTTTCATTCATATAGATGTTCATATTCAATGAATATTCGTTATGTAAATATGCATTAGTGAATAATGTCAAAGGAAGAAAATCAAAGCATTTTGTTGCTGTTGACTTTGAACATATATGATGTTATTTGTTCGCAACTTTTTATCCTGACATATTTTGACTTATAAATGCGAAAATTCTGCGGGTACGACTTCTTAACATATCTGATTTTGGTTTTAATGAGAATAAATGTATTTCAAATTTCGAGTCTTTTTCAAAATAGCAAAAAGTAAACGAATTTAAAATAACATTATGCTTTAAAAGCATATTGATAATATAGATATTGAACGACGTTTTTCAGAGAGGAGATAAATTGCTTCATTTTTACACGCAACATAATGTTGCAAATTGAGATTGATGCTACAATATTGATATATCAAGAAATTTCGTTTCTAGTATAAACCAAGTATTAAGATAATCTAAAAGACATTTACATTTTTTCCTACTATTTCTTCGACTTCACTGCGATATCATTTTATCCATATCCAAGATAAATATTAATTTTTTCCATGAAATGTGAAATGAAATTGACGTTTTACTTACCAAGAAAATCCGTGTGACATGGAACATAATGTTATGGACCCTGAAAAGATTTAATAATGTAATTTTAATAAAATATGCTATGACGGTCTCATTCATATAGTTTGCAAAAATCCTTTCTAAGGTTTCACAATTCCATGTTGCACAAACGAAATAATAATATTTTTGTGTACCGCAATTAAATTAAATCATATATCCATATTATATTAAAAACACAATTCTAAAGAAATTATGAAATATATTATCATATTTAAACACGAATACGTTTTGTTTATTCATTGTTCAATTTATGTTATACCAGAGTTATATTAATGTTTAATGTTTATAATATCAGAAATGTAATAAATTGTTGTTGTTTAATTAACTTGAAATATAAAATATTAATTAATACAATTGTACACTGCGCTTCTAATGAGAATTCCATCCAATATTATTTTTCATGTTATTATTGCGTTCTAACATTTAAGGACAAAATTTGCAGAAACAAAATGAAATTATTCGATATAAAATAATATTGATTAAATGTCCATCAATTCAGCACCATGCCGCAAAACCGGAATTGTACAATCGCCCCTCGATATCTCAATATCTAGTTAAGCACCAGGATGGAGGACTTGTCCCAAGAAGTTTGAAGTACAACTCGAGAATGTAGGTTGGACAACTTTCCGCGTCTATCTTATCGCCAGCAGTCATTCTCGTCCTCGTTGACATGCCCCAATAGGAAATTCGTTTAGTAGTGAGGACGCTTCATTAAAAAAAGAAATCGAAGAAAATCCAGAAATAACTTGCCACAATAGAATTGACATAATCAACCAGACGACCAGAAGTCTCTAACAAGAAAATAATTGAGGTGTAAAAGTAATTATAAAGTTTCTGTTTGCCTTTTCTGGGTGTATTTTGCACGGTTTTGCAAGGTTAGTTAGGTGAGTTAGGTGTAATCCAATCAGGTGTAATCAGTAATTGCCGTTGACATAAACTGATCAGTGATCACGCCGACGCCGAGACAATTTGGAGTTACTGTCACTGTGGTTCCTCAGTAACCTGCTGATTTGATTAGTAATAATAGAACACGCTTGACCGTTCTCAGGATCATGCCGCACTCACAGGCATTAAATATTCGATCAATCAATAAATTAAGCTACCGGATTGTGTTCTATAGTTCCTGCTATGGAGAAGTTTGTGATCAGAAAATAAAGAGCATTTTTCAACAATGTTTAAAGTAAAAGTTGAACAAAAAATCGATTGGTATTGTAAGCTCATTCAGGCAACCTTCAGGAACTGTTCCAAGAAGAAGATCTTCAAAAATATATTATTTGTAAAAACATTTGATATATCAATAGGAAATCATATTTTAACTATTTCAAACATCCTTCTTTTTTTGGCTTACCTTAAAATGACATCTATATCATGAAAGTGTATTTTGAAAGGGCAACATTTTATATGACTACATAATTAAAAACAAGTGTAAACATTTGTTTCCGGCTACCTCAAGCTAGGAAATTACAAAATATGTATACCATTATAATACCTCCACAAAGCCATATTAACATAACGTAATTAAAACGCATTTAGAAGTACATGCGGTATAGTGGAAGTGATAAAAAAGAGCGTGCGATAAAAAATCACAAACACATCGTTCATCGTGTTTGCGCATTCGTGTGTAATGTACGTTACGCAAGCGAAATTTGAGTGAAACATGCAATGCTGTACTTACATCTACGGATTTGCCTTGTTGAATATATTTAAAAATGTAGACTTTCATTTCCAACACATCCTTTATTTTCCAAGGATGGTGGTTAAAAAAGATACTAAAATGTAAGCTTAGAATTTTCAATCAAATTCAAATAAACTAAGATTTCTACATTTTGATAAATTATTGATTGTCTATACCTAAACAAAAGTTGTTTTAGAATTTTCAATCAGTTTTCAATAGTCCTTGCTGTATTGTCCTACTTGATACCTGTATCCTGTAAAATGGGTTTTATAACTTTATAAAGCAGTGCGTAAAAGTTCCAGGAGCGTGTCCTCACATTATAAGTTACATAAAATTACATAGTTCCGCCAAGCCATGTTACTAACATGCAACAATTACGTTGCGTCGATTTTGTGTAGGTGTTTAATTTGATTCTAAGCGATTATTAATGCGACGATAAATATTGAAACTTGAGACCACCGCAAAATGTGCACGTACATGGATGATTATTACATGTGCATGCATGTCACTCGTTTTACACGAACAAAATGCTCATGCAATTATGCACCACGAAAGAGAAATAAGCGCAATGAGTGTGAGTGATTTCTGTACGGAATAAATTTTCCGACTTGTTTTCATTTGCGACCAATGTACTCATATGCGGCCACATTGGTGTTCATTAAAGGTAATCTATAATTGCGTTAATTAAAAATCAAATATGTAATTGAGTTTCATTTATTGTTCAGAATAGTGCTTAATTGCAAATACGAAATAATTATAGCTTAATTGCACGGTTACGGCAGGAAATTTAAATATAAAATTAGCCATAACCTAAATAAAAGTTATTTACATTTTCTCTATCAGATGAACAACGTCAAAATGAATTTCAATGTTAATTAAAAATTTAAATATTTATTGTCATTTTATTGACTAGGAAGTGTATATAATAAGGTTAATTGTTGCTATGCTTATATCAATTTTTAAGGTTCACTTACTTGTTTGTAAGCAACAAATGAACATTGCAAATTGCAAATATTTGCAATTCAACTTCTCTCACCATATTCATATATGAAAATCAATATTTTCAATAATCCATCGCATATTTCATGGATAATTAGCACAAAGTTAGAAATATCGAGGTAATCCATTGAAATCTCTTCATATTTTTTACTCTAGAAAATATAGAGAAACAAAGAACAATCCCAATGTTATTCCTTTTATGGAATTCACGTTAAAACATCATCAAGCAGCTGTGTTTTCCCGGCACTTTCCGTTAACCATTACCGGTTTCTATTCAGAGTGTCCAGAAAAATTCATTAAAAAATTTATTTATAATCCCAAATTTTCACAAGATTTTCAGATAAACTTTTATACGTGTTTAAAAATACAAAAAGAACTTTTCATGAAAAAGACATCTTAGAGTTTAAAGAAAAGTTGCCTTGAAAATGACAAGTCCATTATGCTACATACACGTTCTTTGAAAGTTTTGTGCTCTTACTTATTTTTGCTATTGCGAAGAGCGTATGCTCGTTAACCCTTGAGTCTTCAGTTTGCGTTTCCTTCATGGGAGTTGCCTGTTCTTTGCACCACGTTCTGCGATGACATAGTTACAGCTCGAACATACCTGTACACTATATGTGCTGCACACTCAAGAATATGTTGGCAAAGCAGATCACCTAATCCAAAAGCACTTAAAGTTAAGGTCGTGTATGAAGCGAAATGTTGCGTGGGATATCAAAGCAAATAAATCAATTTTACTTCCAGAAACATGCCGATAAGCATACAGGATGCATTTGAGTGATGTCATATTAGAAGACTACATCATTAGTATCATTAGTCAAATGTCTTAAAATGCCAACGTTTCAAATATTTATAGAGCTGTACGTGAATGGGAAAACTTCAAAGGAAAAAAGCTTTGAAAGCAATATCAATGGTACTCAAGTTAAAAAGAAATAATTGCTATTTACCCTTGCCAAAACACATTAATATTTAAACAAATCCCTTGGATAAATATAGCGGTAAGAGAGCAGTAAACAACGTAGAGGATTCAACGTAGAGGTTTAAGCTGTGTTATAAACAAGCAAGGATAAAAGGAATTTTAAACCTTTGACATTCACGTACATCACATTTTGTATGCAATTTACCACGAATGCTGCACATTTATTATGCAAATAAAAATAAGAGTGGGTGGATGTAATAAAATATTTAAACCAATTTGTCTCATTATTAAATAATTTAAAATTCATGTACAAATTATAGTTTAATAAATGATTGATTAATTATTTATCAAACGATCCAAATTACAAACAAACAACATAAAAACTCACTTAGCTTACAATTGCAATTTTCTGTGAGTTAAAAAAAAAAGATTATGCATTTGATCTACAATTAATTCAATCCTTGCAAATATATCACATAATGCTTCGACACGAAACGAAACCATCAAACCTATCGTTACACGCAAAATGATTTTTAAATGTTACCGAAACGCGAGCGTGCTTCTTGGATCGCTTCTTGTAGGAATTATCGATTATCCATTAAGATGAATAATAAATGAAGCAATACGCTATTTATGAGCGTATCATTGGCCACGGATTAAAATCATATCAACGATGATGCCCCATGCATGCTTCCTTTCGGTTCAGCGGCCATAATCATCTCCTCCGACCGGAAGTAGTATATTAATGCATCGAATCCATCATCTTCTTTTATTTTGCATTCGGTGGCACATATTAGCTCTGCTCGGAGTTACGCTGCATTATTTTTATTAGCTGCATGCTGCATAGGAAACTTTCGAAAGTTTCGAAATTGATACGGAAACATTCAAGATGAAGAGTGATACGAAGAAAGTGTCCGAAGTATATGCGCTGAAAAGGGGACCTGGGGTGGATTTTAATATGAATGAAAGTTTGCAATGTTTGTGCAAGAAGTGAACGGCAATGCCAACATGCGA
Organism: Aleochara sp. GC000083; assembly: GCA_030264555.1. Classification (NCBI taxonomy): domain Eukaryota; kingdom Metazoa; phylum Arthropoda; class Insecta; order Coleoptera; family Staphylinidae; genus Aleochara; species Aleochara sp. GC000083. The sequence goes on from JARJDZ010006925.1 coordinate 88,521, forward strand.
ACTTTTAGCACTGAGTTAGTTTTTCTAATGTGTGCGCAATGTTTATACGAACGGGAGGAAATAAACGAACGCGATTTCAGGTCGTGTTATCTTAATTATAGGCGCTATAAGTCTTGATTGAATGGGCGATTCCCGAAGTGAATTTATCAGAGCTTATCATGAAGTTGGAAAGAATTATTTGTTTAAGTAGCACGCGGGTGTTGTAATTGCTTTCGATCGATTTTGCACCATTCGCAATGATTTTTCGAATACATTTAACTGGTTGATTTTCAAATTATAAACGATTGGAATTCCTCTCAGAAGGTGTAATTCTTCAGGGTCATAAAGCCGATGGTAAAACCAGTAAAAGAATACTCGTAAATAATTGAATATTCTTGAGGAGTTCCTTCTTAGTTATAGCACCCAAAACTATTTTATGTAGAGTTGCCGCGCGCGGTGTTTCCGGACGAAATGTTAGGGGTTATATCGCGCTCCCCAGGACTCGCTCCTGGGCTCCCGATCGGCGGGGGCTGTGATATACATGCCGCCTCCACGGAGCGGCTGGTGGCGGCGAAAAGCGTCGAGGCGCACGGCATCAGTGCGCTGCCACCAGCGGTCCGGTTCGCATTCATAGCCAACAAGAGCAGCATTCGTGGTGTGCAATCATCCAATTCGCGATATATTGCGTGCGACCAATTAACGAAATTTCGATTTCCAAAAAAAGTTTCAAAAAGTTCATCAAACTAGTCTTGGAAAAAATTCAGAAATTCAGAAATCAATGGTGCGATAATATGATTCGATACATCAGTTGTGACTTTGGAAAGTTATTAATATTTCTGTTGAGTGTAACCACCTGGAGGAATCCCAAGGCTTAAATTAACTAGATATAAAAGTCAAGGTAATAATCAAATTTATTGGATATTACATTGCTATTATGAAACTTTCAAGCGCCCATGCAGGGTGAAAGAAAGTTCGGATGATTGAATGAGCTCGCTGTGAATGGAACACCATTCCTGAATGGACGCATTATGAAGGCATGGAATCCTTGGATCCTGATTGATATTTACACCCAGCAAACTGATATTGGGATGTCTATTCAGTGTTAAATTTCCCAATCTAAGCTCCAGTAACCAATTACTTCTAGGTCGGCTGAAACTTGCTTGGTAAAGCTCTCCTTTTCATTTTACCTGAAATAAGAACTGAAATCAGAAATAGTATTATCCCATCTAAACTTTACACTAAATGCTATCATTATAGAATTCCTAGAAGGAATTTTTCCTTTTGGAAATAATCCAAAATTTTCAATGTTAGAAAATCAAACTATAGTCTACATAAGAAATCTCCGAATGAAGAAGGAAGTAGGCAAGACAAATCTGATTATAAATTCGAATCGGTTTGCAATGATCCTCGCAATTTCCATAATTACAGCCTGGCCGAAAATGTGAAATACTCGTCCTCGTTAGGCATGAAATTAATGTCCATTGTCTTTGCGCATCGCAGGAAGATGCGACGAGTAGGACGAAAACTTACTGATGAATACAGCGTTTGCAAACTTGGTTTATTAGCACAGTTCTTCTCTTCATTCATTCGTGCATGCACACTTAAGCTTACATTTCATGCTGTTTTAAGCTTTTGCTTCAAGCTTCCTTCTCTTCAGCGCTTGCGTCTTGACAGCTTCGTCTCGATGCAATTTTGCAAAGGTGAAAAGTGTAAGACGACTTTTACAGTTGATTTTTCATGAAAATCATTTAAAACAGTAATGTTGATTTTTTAGAAGTTTGTTTCCACGTGAATTTCTTAATTATTTGATTGTGTAATTAAATGTTAGGTTATTGAAAAAGTTCTTTAATCGTTTATCGAAAAAAGCATGAATATATTTGGGTAATATGAGATTATTATCAAGTTTTCCATTACTAAATATAACTTGGCAATAAATTCTTGTTATTGTCACGTTTTACTTTCGTTGGCGATATAACTTCAGTTTACGATTCCATATTACTTTTGGTATTCCTTAATAAAATTTTTATGAAAATGAACTAGTTTTTTGACTGTCGAGGAAATTCTTTTCTACATAATTTACACTCAACCCAATTAGGATGTTTTAAATTCAATAAAATTTGAAATATGAATTCAATTATTTTGCAAGTATTGTCGAAGTTTTTAAATTTAAATATTTGATACTGTGAAATTTAAAACAATTTAAAGAAGTTACTGTTTGAGTAAATTATTGAAAAATTGCTATCATTGTGATGACTGTTAATTAACCATAATTATAGATCCTATCAATCATAAAATATGTGCAAAATGTGTAATGAGTTTTCAAGTAGTAGTATTTTAGTAAATAAATTACAGTACGCGATAAAACTGAGCTATGCTAACTACACATGCTTAGTTCTCTAGACTGTTATTATGCAAATGTTTCGCATTATCCTTGAGTGCATAATTTCCTTGGCGTGCGATTCAGTTAACGAAATTTAATGATATTTAGTAATCATCCATAGTGAAAGTGTCATATCAGATATTTTTTCCAAAATTTCTTTCATATCCTAAGATATTGATATGATTTTAAGTTCAATTTAATGCAAATTTTCGACAATAGTAATTTTCAATCAACAATATTCCATGTTAATTATACATCACAGTTGTAAAATTGTTTACTTTACCAGACTTTAAATAGTCTTATCGAACGTGTTATTATTGCAAACATGACCTAGTCTTATGCAAATACAAATAGCCCAGGTAATTATTTAATCGTTTAATAGCCTACCATTACTATTGATTCATGTACTCAATAAAGAATTTCGTATTTGACAAATTTTATTATCGATTTTACAATCAAAATGTAATACACCCACGAAATATAAATATTAGCAACTTCTGAAAAGTTAAGATATGAAATTACTTTCCAAGCCATGAAAAAGTTCAGATAATAAAAAATAAATATTTAATCAAAATAAAGTCTAATAAAATTCAAAAATACTTGATAGTCTGACTATTATTCTATCAAAGGAAAATAACAATCTTTTATTAGTTAATTCACACCAAATCCAATATTTGCGAAATGTTTTTAACCACTTAATATCTGAATCCAACAATTCTAAATATATAGAACATTCAAGTTGTATGTAATAACTAACAACAAATGAATTCATTCAAGCAAAACGCTTGCCATCAAAGTCCAGTTAAAGCTTTAGTTGTATTGTGCAAATATTTCCCATTTGAAAGTTTACACCCTATGATAACGTTTTGCTGAAATAATACTTTGCAGTTCTAGCTGATAATAAGCCGTGTTGCGGGCAATAAACCGATTGAAATGAGCAAACTTTTCATTTGAATACCACTTTAAAACTGAATGCAAATTCACTGCAACAATGCAGATGCAAATTTTGAAGGATCACTTCAAAGAATAGTTGAAATTTAATGTTCATTATTTTAAATTACCATAGTATCTCTACTTGAATAATTAAAAATAGAATCCTTAAACACCTATTTTCTCAAATGAATCAAACTGGATGAAAACAACATTAACGAATTGCATTTTTTGCGTTTAAATTTTCTTTGAATTTGCACTTAGAACAAAACTAAACACTCAACAGTCGCGAAAAGATCGTCCAAGTTACTGGAAGTATAACTCAAGTTTCCTCTCCTTCTCCCATCTGTGAAAATGCATTCCTGTGAAGGCTTTCTGAAGTTTCAGCGAAACGAAAACGTTGCAAGTTTCCCCTCAGAAAGCTTACTGACATAACAAACTTACCATGTAATAACAGTTTTACGTGAAAACTGTCGTGAAAAGACAAGGCGTGTCATTTATTTGTTGCTGCTGGATAAATACGATTCTATTTTGCAATGAAATCCCTTGACTCCAATTCAATTCAATTCAATTCAATGAATGCATTCATAGATGACATTTTGGAGAGAGAAATTATTATGGTTTAATTTCAAAAATAAACATTTCAGATTGCTCCTGATAATTATGGGTAGTATTTTTGTTTCATTTTCACGATTCCAATAAAAATTTGTTAAAAAGCATTCATATCTTATGAATGGAATATTTCGAAATGTCTACATGAAAATTAAAAGTTTAATAAGAGTGCAAATCCTGATTACGAATGAAATTTGAATTTTATTGGATTTACAATCAAATTTGAAGACTTTGTGGTTGAAGGAGGAGCGCGACATTAAAAAGTTGGCCGCATAAATACCAAATGAGTTCCACAAAAGTTTCTTCGGTTTTTTCTGCCATCCGGCAAAACGCTTGATGAAAAATTAAGATTCGTCCTCATTATAATACACGATCGGTGAATGAAGTGAAGCGACCACAACCAACGCTTCCATTCGCGTTTTCGGTGGGTGCTCGTTCAACATTGTGTGCTGGTTTTAGCGTCCAAGAGGCATTTGCATAATTTTTAACGCCTTAATCCCAAATTGGCGGGCTTTCAACCGGGAGGCGGCGATGGCAGCGACGTTGGAGCGCTTCCTCACGATGCTTGCCTCTTCGTGGACGATTGGATAATTTCGCAAGTGTCTCGTGAGAGTGGCGCCTTGAGCTGCGCCTCAACATTCAATATTTAAACGAAAGCCGTTTCGCCACCGCCCGTTTTGGCCTAGGGCGGCAGTAGTTACGGCCATCAAGGGACAGCAAGTGATATAAAACACTTAGGAGACCATTTCGGGTTCTTCTGCAAGCTGGGCCTAACTTTTCGTTTTTCAATTACTATCGTAAATTTTTTTTGATTTTTCTTTTCAATCGATATATTTCGTAGTTAAAAACTAGTTGCAAAAATACCGCATTTTAAAAGACAACATCATTCAAATTTACTTTTTATTTTTGCTGATAAAAATTGTCCTCATTGTGCTGAGATTTTCAAATATTTTTTTTTGTTCTAGTAAAATCAACTTTCAATGTTGACTTAAAATAGAATTATACTTTTAACAAAAGTTCAGTTGATTCGACTCTTTTTCTGTGATTTGAGAAGGTACTACTAAGATTCTCATGGCAAATATTGATTAGTGAATAAAATACATGCAAAAAAACTTAACTCCTTCATTTGCACTTTTCCGGCTTTCGAAAGAAGCAAAGACTAATTATCCGGGTCGATGCAATCCTTACAGTTGAAATAATTTTTAAGTGGTTGATTAACGAAATGCTTTCCTTTCTCTGTGCCAGTAATGAACAATAAAGTTGGCAAACGCGAGAAGACAATGTCTTGCTCAAAACTCTCGAACTGAAACGGGCCGTGCGCGAAGAAAGAAGAAATTGCGGAAGCTGGACGAGTGGACGAGATGAAAAACGAATTCGGTCCGACTGTTTTGATGAAAGGCGTGAAAAGCGAACGCTTCGTCGTGATGACGAGCGCCGATGGAAAGCTTTAATTTATTTCTGTCATTTGCACATTTAAAAGATTCCGGCGCGTTCGTCTCGTTCCGTTCGTTCACTGCATCGTTTGCATATAAGGCGACTTAATTTAACTTTTCAATTATTTTTTGTTGTTTGAACTTTTATTAATTAACATCCGAATTATTCATTAGCTTATCTGGTGATGATGTTGACCAACAGAAAGGTTTTTATAGTTCATATTGATCTTGATTCAAGGGTCAATTCCATTCTACTTTCTCTTAAAACAGCAATTTTTGTGATGTCACTGAAGATCAATGATATCACTACCAAAGCAAATTAGTGCTCGGTTTGAAATTCGCAAAAAATATATTGTCTCAAATCAATGTCTACGTATGCTAAAAATGCTAAAACTTTTGAAAGGAAAAGAAAAGTTATAGCGATTAAAAAATCAACAAAAATGCACAGATAGTAAAATGATAGTATTTTTCATAAAGAAGTATTATTACCCAGGTGATTAATCTTAATTATTCGGTTATGTGCATCATTAATTCAATGGCGAAAGTAATAAATCATCACCTTGGAATTTAGAATTTTTATTAGGAATAATAATAGATGATGTTATTACCGCCAACAAAGGACTTTTTGCTACGAATCAACGACATTGCGGTATTCGCAATTGAAATTAATTGAGTTTGCTTTGATACTGTAATAAAATTGTTTGCTAGAAAACTGGGACAATTTTCATGAAAACAGTTCAAAAGAGCTTCTTAAAGCCGTCACAATTTTTAATTATATGATCTCTAAATCCGTTGATGTTAAACATTTATCTGAAGAGTCTTTGGCATTTTTACATTTTTGAACATAAAATAAATTTCAACAAAAACCGCAAACAGAAGCTTCCCAAAGTCTTGTAGCCCGACAAATTAGGGTAATTCCACACTTCTCGAACAAGTGTTGTTATTTATCTTCCTTTTTTTTGTTCCAGATGGAGGAATGTCACCCGTAAGAAGGAACTTATGCGCCCGAAAGTTGCCAACTGGGAAACGACTCGTCGGAACGAAACGAAACAATAAAAGATTGCGTGTTCGCTTCACTTACTGCTGGCTTCTTCAGCCCGAGTGATGCAGGAAACAGCTGTTGCATTGAAATTAAACATATATATAAATAATAACTAGTCTCATTAAAAAGACATTAAACCGTCGACGAAATAGGTCGCGTAAAAATAATTGTTGCACTCAAAGTCAGCCAACGTGCAATTTGCAGCGACAAGAAATACAGCCTCGAGCCTCCATTACCTTTCGCAGAATAAGTGCGATTACTGAGTGATTAATCAAGTTTTCATTGCAAAAGTTTAATTAGTGCAAAACTACCCCACTCGACGATATAAATATCGGCTGGTGGTAACTTGCCGCAGTGCAGACGGCGGCAACAGAATGATTTCACTTTGTTCCAATGCACAAATAATAATAAATTAGATGCGAGTACGTGCGAAAGCCAAGTTTCGCGCTAAAATACTCTTCGCCGCAAACTTTCCCAATTTGTCATAGAAGATGCTGGGCGTTGCGTTCGCGGACGATGTGCTTCTTCGCCGCCGACAGACGCACCGGGGGCGGTTTGTCCGCAGCCGCAACGGCGGGATAATTTCGCGTTCGAGTCCTCAACGGTTCGGTCCCGTGCGGGGGCGGCTGACAATCAAGTGAAGCACTCGCCAGCGACGATTTGACATTCAGATCTCGCGTGCGCGCCCGAATTTGGAGACCTTTGCGTGTTCGCGAATTGTGAGAGCCCTGCCATGTGATATGCGAGTGGTGTAATGCGATGCGAAATTCGATGAACGCTTCCGCGTGCGCGGCCCTATTGCAGGACGTCGGCTGGACCGAGCCCGAAAATCTCGTGTCGCTGGGGGTTCTTGCGCTCATCAATGTGATGGTCATCGTGGGCAATTGTCTTGTCATCGCTGCTGTCTTCTGCTCGTCCAAGCTGCGCTCGGTGACAAATTTGTTCATCGTTTCGCTCGCTGTCGCTGATCTGCTCGTTGGAGTTGCTGTCCTTCCGTTTTCAGCTACGTGGGAGATTTTCAAAGTGAGTACTTTTAGAATTTTCATTTTTCCTAGTCTTGAGGGATGGGCTCATTGCAAGAGTACAGTAGGTTGCAATTATTGACCTTGAAGAAGTGATGTTTGTAATGTAAGAATGTACTTTGGTAACATTTTGTAGAGTGACCAATGAAGGGTCACTCAATTTCTGGACTCAAAGAGGTTCAGTTAGTAATCAATTAGTCCAATCGGGAATTANATTGACCTTGAAGAACTGATGTTTGTAATGTAAGAATGTACTTTGGTAACATTTTGTAGAGTGACCAATGAAGGGTCACTCAATTTCTGGACTCAAAGAGGTTCAGTTAGTAATCAATTTGTCCAATCGGAAATTAACATTTAGACCCATACGAAAATGTTCTGGGGATGTTATGAACTCGGTTGGTAAAATCCTTAGGGATGGTTTTTGAAGTTTGTCATAGTCTGATGAACTTAGTATTTCCCCATCTTAAAAATGATTTTGCTTCCTATGCTCCACTAAAGGAAAAGTCATCAATCAAATTTTGCTAGTCAAATAGTTGTATATCTTTAATACAATGAAATCCTAAGAGTTGATCCCTTTATAAGAGCAAGATGATCATTTATCATAGTGATCCCTGTTCTGGATTTACAAATGGAAGTTTAAGTATCCAATATTTGTTAACCCAACCTCCAGATGATTTTTTTCATCTTTCTATTTCAAGTCTCATTTACTTGGTACAAGAAACCAGAAAGACTCTTGCTTTATATTTGATTGATTACATTTTGAAAATTGTTTACAATTCATACTCAAATGAAGTGATAACCCAAAATTAATTACCGTACTAAAGTCATATTCGCATACTCAAGCAAAATAAAGTTACCTTCAGAATTTCTGCACTCTTTCGAAACTTAACGACAAAATGCACTGTAAATGGCACATGATTATATAAGATGCATGCTGTTGAAGGATTCATCAACGTTAAGCAGACAGGTACTAAACTTACTATCACTAATGCATACATATGCGTGGGAG